>VZTH01003604.1:265674-377402 GCA_013397815.1 Aleadryas rufinucha | reverse complement strand
AAAATCCTGGGCTCTCTCTCCTACTATGAATAATTTGTTTTGTCACTCAAAGCCCTAAAGGAAAACCATGTGACAGTTTCTGTTAGCTGTTCACACAAGAAAAAACTTTTTAAGAAGACAAGAAAACATATAAGGCATGTTTAACTACTGCTTATTAATTATTTTTTAAAAGCTGGGAGAGCTTCACCAGACTCCAATATGTAGGAGAAAGCAACTGTTTGGGTGGTGAGGCCCTGGAACAAGTTGCCCAGAGAACTTGTAGATACCATCCCTGGAAATGTTTAAGGCTGGACTGGATGGGGCTCTGAGCAACCTGATGTGTGAACTAGATGGTCTTTAAAGTTCACCTTCCAACACAAGCATTCTATGATTCTTACTCCATGTCTCATAGGAATCATAGAATCATTTAAATTGGATCCCTAAGATAATAAAGTCCAGCCTTTAATTCTACACTGCCAAGTCCACCAATAAACCATATCCCTAAGCCCCACATCTACACATCTTCTAAATATCTCCAAGGATGGTGGCTCCACCACATCCATGGACAGCCTCTTCCAATACTTGAAAAGCCTTTCAGTGAAGAAATTTTTCCTAATATCCAGTCTAAACCTCTCCTGGTGCAACTTGAGGCCATTTCCTCTTATCCTGTTGCTTGTTACTTAAGAGAACAAACTGACCCCCATTCGGCTACAGCCTCCTTTCAGGCACTTGTAGAGAGTGATAAGGTCTTCCCTGAGACTCCTTTTCTCCAGGCTAAACAAGTCCAGCTCCCCCAGCTGGTCCTCATCAGACTTGTGCTCCAGACCCTTCCCCAGCTCTCCTACCCTTCTCTGGACACACTGCAGCACAAGAATGTCTGTCTTGTAGTGAGGGGCCCAAAACTGGACATGGGATTCCAGGTGTTGCCTCATCAGTGCTGAGTACAGAGGGACAATCCCTGCCTGGTCCTGCTGGCCACACTATTGCTGATACAATGCCAGGTTGCCATTGGCCTTCTTGACCACCTGGGCACACCCTGGCTCATGTTCAGCCACTGTCAACCAGCACCCCCAGGTCCTTTTCCTCTGGGCCTCTTTCCCACCACTCTGCCCCACTCTGTAGCATTCCATGGGGTTGTTGTGGCCCAAGTGCAGGACCCAGCACTTGGCCTTGCTGAACCTCACACAGTTGGCCTTGCCCCATCGATCCAGCCTATCCAGACACCTCCGCAGAGCCTTCCTGCCCTCCAGCAAATCTGCACTCCCACCCAGCTTGGTGCCATCTGCAAACTGATTGAGGGTACACTCGATCCCCTTGTCCTGGTCATTGATAAAGGTATTAAATAGGACTGGCCCCAGTACTGAGCCCTGGGAAACACCACTTGTGACCAGCCACCACCTGGGTTTAATTCCATTCACTGTCACTCTCTGGGCTTGGCCATCCAGCCAGTTTTTTTTACCCAGTGAAAATTATGCCAATCCAAGCCATGAGCAGCCAGTTTATCTAGGAGAATACTGTGGGAAACAGTTTCAAAGGCTTTAGTAAACTGTAGGTAGACAACACCCACAGCCTTCCCCTCATCTAGTAAGTGAGTCACCTCTCACAGGAGAGGAAGAAATAGAGGAAAGCCAGGGCCATCATTACAAAGATAATAATCCTGCCAGGAGCTTTCTCAAGCAACCAAAGGGAAAACAATTTGGATATGATTCTTGTAAGTTTTACAGTTGCCCAAATGGTTCTGAATAGCGTCAGTGACACTAGTCAGTCGTTTATCAATTTCCCCCTGCTGCTTATCAGGAAGGCCCTTGCTTAGCTATAGAGGTCCTAGGCTGGGCTGTCTGCAGGCTCAGAAAGGCGGTGCTGGTCTGATGTATCCAGATCACACACAGAAGACTGCTTTCAACCACTGTAGATTTAACTTCTTTCTTCTTGAATCAAAGAATCTGCAGGAACTGATGATTTAAGGGTTTTAATTTAGTCTATGAACTTTTCAAATCTAAAACTTTCTGAATTCATTGGAACACTATTACTACTTGATAGTAAAACAGTAGTAGCTTTTGTTACATTTCCATTTCAGTAACGTTGCCATTAGAGACAATGGAAGTTTAGATAAAGATATGGGACTCATGTTAGTGTTATAAAATCATCTCTTAGCAGTTTTTCTGAAACTGCATAAAATTATTTCCATTTTTCAAATTTGTGTAAAACTGAAAGTAATTTCCTTTTAGAGAAAAATCTTCTAATCCTCTTTAGAAGAATTTAAATATAAAAATTTCTAGCAATCAAAGTAGATCTGTAGGTGGATTTCATATCTGTCTTTTCAATCTTGTAGCTGATAAAAGAATCATTATGTGTTTATATTATTGAGCAAGTCTGTATTCTTAAAGGCATTCAGTGCAAAATATTCCCTCAAGAAATAAAGACTCAAGGTTGACTAATCTTACTTATGTTAACATCTACAGGTAAAGTATGATTCCTGCATCTAAAGATGTTGACTAAGTAGTCATCTAGTAGACAGCATCTTAACTATATAGGGAAAATAGAAAATAATAATATCGTTTCCTTGGTATCTGTTTTTGTGCAAAGAAATCTAGTCCAGCCACCATTTACCTGTGTGTCTTATTACCAAGAGAAGTCCAACTGCAACCAACAGAATGACTCCAGAAAATTAGGCAAGTATATCAAAGAATGCAGGAACAGAATTCAGGAAAGATGAGTTAATTGAAAATCCGAGGAACACAGCTGGGAAGCTGTGCACTGAATTCCTGAGATAAGGGCCCATTTTTTTAATTACCTAGGTGTAAGAGAACAAAGTTAAATTACTTTTAGGAAGTACTAAGAACACGTCTGATCTGCTGTGTAATAAAAAAACACAAAGATGTTGGTATTTGCTAACTATTCACTCACAATTAGCAGAAAAATTCCATATCTATTGATGATTAACTGAGCATTAAGCTTCCTCACATGTTGAGGATGATTATAAAAGTAAACTTGCTTTGATAGTTGCCATTATATAGTAAATGAAACTTTGTCAACAGTTAGCTGGGTAAATATGGACATTTTTATGAACACAACAAGTTTGCAGATTTGCTGCATCATTTCAGTGGAGTTCCTTGCAAGTGTGAGGGCATCTCCACTTTCTGGAATTGTGTGTAACCAGCTCAAGAAAATAAATTATTGTACTGTTTTTCTCTAAGGCCTTTGAAAGATCTTATGTAATTATGTAAATGAGTTAAGGCAGGCAATACGTAATTTACAATTTGTCCAACCTGCATGTTTTGAATAGATTGGTCCTTAACTAATCACCCATGTTTCTAAGCCTAATTGTCCTTAAAAGTATTATAAGCTGTTTTATTTTCACACAAATGAGCTGTTCAGGAGGAATTCGTCAAATGCCTTGGGTGCATCTTTTACTCGATGTCAGATGTTTTCTGCAGACATGCTTTCAAGACACTGTCTACAGCAGTTGTGTAGCTGTCAAAAGGAAACTACCATTACTAAACTCTTGTTACACATCCCTCTTCCACTATTTCATCATATTGATCCAATTTAAGTCTGGTTTTATTTTGTGGCCATTAGAGGTATGTAAAATGATAGTGTCTATGCTTGTCCAGAAAAGACAAGAAACCTGTCACAGTTCCCACAGCAACAGCAGCTGTTGGTTGCACAAGCTACTTGGTGTATAAACTGTGGTTTCCAAACAGAGATCTGACTCAACAAAACTTAAAAGGCTGAAAGCCACACGATGTATTCTTTTCAATTAGCACATATACCTGCAATTTTGAGCATATCACATCAACATAATATTAAGACTTATAAAAGATGGCTTAGGATCCACTGTATCTCACCATCCATACTAAGAAAGAAGGGCTAATGCTGGAAATGTGCCTGTTTCCAAGTCAGAAAAGGCACTACAGATAATTACTTAAAGCATATGGATTTTCTGATTCTCTTAAATGCAATAAAACCTGAGTAATTAACCCATTCAGCATAGTCATTACTTTTAGAATTCTCTTATGTTACTTTATTTTTATATGCTATCCTCTCCTGCTGAAGGTAACTCTACTTGGCTTCAAGAGGGGTGTTATCAGAAGAATTTGGAGATTTTGACCATAGGTCAGCTTATACAACAGTGAGCCTGCTGGCAACAAATAAGGTCCACCAGTCCAAAGAATCTTATCTCAGGAGTTAGCAGAGCTCATTGAGAGAGCTTTAAACTAGATTTGAAGGAGGATGGGGACATAGCCAGGCTTGACAGACATAAGATTTGGGAAAAACTATAGCAACCACCCCAGTAATAAAAGAAGGCTTAAGAGAGAGCATCTCAAAACACAGGCAGCCAAAAACGTAACCACAGGACAGGACTATGGGCGATCCCTTTGCACCCCTGCTGGGATATTGACACAATCAAATATTTCCATGAAGTGCTTGCACACCAGTGCTCGCAGTATGGAGGACAAACAGGAGGAACTAGGGATCTGTGTGCAGTCACAGGGCTTTGATCTCATTGCAGTTACAGATGTGGTGGGATAGCTCCCATGACTGGAATGTCGTCATGAAGGGCTACACAGTGCTTAGGAGGGACAGCCCAGGCAGGCACTGGGGTGGAGTTGCCCTCTGTGAGGCAACACTTGGAATGTATCAAACTCTGTCTTGGGATGGTTGGTGACCACGTCCAGTGTTTAGGGGGTAGGATAAAAGGGCAGATCACCAGAAATGATAGGTAGTTTTTTTCTTCTCTGTTAAACTGCTTGTTTGCCTGATGACTTGACAGTAATACAGTGTTACCTTTGAATATCCAGGTTATTAACCATTTTCCCCTTTGGTTTTGTGTGGTCCTTTCATATTGCATTGAAGAAATTGGTCACACTAGGAGAATGTGATTGCACTGATGCGAAACCTGACCAAGGATTCAGAACATAACAGGTTTTTTAAGCAAGGTGTGCAATTGATGTTGCATCTTAGGTTTTTATATTAAATACTTAATCGTAGCGTGTAATTCTGTGGCTTGTTTTTTAGTAACCTAGCTTTGAAGTTCAGGATGAAAAAGTCTATTGCTTTAATGATAACTTTGTAGGTTCTCATCAAAATGAAAGCTTGGTCTCATTACCCCATTGTTCTCCTTTTCTTTTTTCTCCAAGCTGCCTGTCTCGTCCTGGGTTGTATGATTTTTCCTGATGGCTGGGATTCAGATGAGGTAAAACGGATGTGTGGTGAAAAGACAGACAAGTACACGCTGGGGGCTTGTTCAGTCCGCTGGGCGTATATCCTGGCAATTATTGGAATCTTGGATGCCCTGATCCTCTCATTTCTGGCATTTGTGCTTGGAAACAGACAAGACAGCTTGCTAGCAGAGGAGCTCAAGTTGGAAAACAAAGGTAGGACTGCTTTAGAAACACTATTGTTGGGTGGCCTCAAGGACAATTGCTTAAAAACAATAATCAGTTTCAATTTCATTTTATTTTATGCTTAAAAGTTGGCATGCTGGCTTACCTCCTACATTTCTGGGAAAGAATAAAAGGGTAGAGGAAGTTTTGCTTTTCAGCCTCCAAAACTCTAAGAAAGCCCAAAATTGCCATGATTTCTGCACTACACCTGACTTATCCTTAGCTTTTAGAGCTGTAGATGGGATGTTATTGTGTTACTCACTTGTACAGTATTTCATTAGCATTTAATTTTCACTGTCTCCATCTTTTTCTGTACTCCATGCAAGATTTGATCACTTGGTTCCTTTAGGATCTTGCAATGTAATATGAATGTCTGTAATATGGCATATGTGTTAGCACAGTACATAGCAAGGGCAGAGCGCTGGGGGCTGGCAATGAGCTGTGTAATGGGACTGCCCATACAGCAAGGAACTGGTGGACTAAGGATCAGAGCCTGGAATGAAGAAGAATCCTAGTTCTTGTCTCAGTGTGTTGCTTTGAGCTCATTAGTCAGCTCATGAAAATCTAGGATGCTGCAGTAATTGAATACTCATGCAGTGCTTTGGGGATAAAACTCATTTCTAGATTAAGTACATGAGACTGACTTGGACCAGTAATTTATCACAGTTGCAGGAAGAGATGTTTTTTAGTAAGTGTGTGCAAGCCTGGCTTATTTCAGCAGCCCCTTCCCCTTGTGCTCCCCTGGCATCCCAGCTGAGTATCTGATGTGACAGATACCACAGAGGGCATGCCCCTGCCTTATCTTTTTAATTGGCCTGTTGTCCCTGAATCTGTCTAATCCCTTCTAAACCTGCTGATACTGTCAGTTTCTCCAGCACTGCATGGCAGCAAGTTCCTGAAGCTCACTACTGACTGCTACAGAAGTACTTTCTTTTATCTCTTTCAAATTGATCCCCTGCTAGTTTCATTGACTGTCCCCAAGTGCAGGATTCTGCATTCAGCTCATCTACCACCTTTGTAATTTTGTGGGCCGCTTCTAATAATAGCAAAGGTATTAGGAGCCTTTCACCACTAGATTGCTGTTTGGCAGCCTGTGTTGTATGAAAATAGCTGGTCTCAGTCCTGCTCCAGAAGGACCATGATCTCTGTAGCTGACAGCACCAGTACAGTGGCCCCTGCTTGCTGGGTTGCAGTCAGCACACTCAGCCCAAAGATAAATGGACTTGAAGATTGAATTTTACATATGATTTCAGACCTGGGTGGAGCCTACTAATGTTGTGAGCTAAGCAAAGTGTGTGTCACTGGCAATTGCATGTGTACATCTGTCCTGCAGGTAAACTGAGGGCATCAGCTTCTAGGACTATCCCTGTGGCAATTTCCTGTAAGAATAATATTCATCTGCATTTGAAAATCAAAATACTTATGAGAAGGGCATTCACAGCTATGCCACAAGTGCTTTTGGCATCGCCACTATATCTGATTTGTCTATATCATATAGAGCTCATGTACCCAACAACTACTTACATCAAAGAAACACATCTGTTTTGGCACCTTGTGAGCAAAAAACAGCTTCTGGAGCCTCATCACCTCTCACATCGCTGGCACAAACCCCTGCCAGAACATTTGGTCCTCAACATGTCAGAAAAAATCGTTCAGCAGCTCAATTTCCTTGGATTAAACACAGAAACATACCACACCACTGGCTTCAAAACAAACCAGAACCCAACAAAAAGGGACCTACCCCATTCTGCCCTTCACCGTCAAGCCTAATGATCACCACTTTTTAAACTCTCTTTCAAATTAAGTGAAAAAGAGACAACTTGGCTTCTAAAAAGGACATTCTCTCCCCTCTTGTCACAAAAAGCTTCTGCTAAGCAACAACAGGGCAAGTCTAAATCCCCCTGAGCCCCCCAGCATTTCCCTACCTGCATGTGTTGCCACCAGGCACAGCCTCAGCCCCAAGGAGACCCAGCAGAACATGGCAGTGGCATCTGTCTGTACCCCTGTGCACTGAGCATGCATGAGTGCTTTGACATTTGCCCCATAAACTACGTCCCCTTGTCCCCTTTCAGATTAAGAGACAGTGCAGAACTACTCATCAGCGTTAGCTCACGTGCAGAGGACCCATGCATCTCTTGGAACGGGTCAGGATGTGAAAATACTGCCATATGCAAATAGCACTAGCATGTCTCCCATGCAGACAAAGAGATAAGACTATGGATAGAAACAATACTACCCTCAGCTTTCCAAGCTGCTGTTACAATGTGAAGTCAAAGCACTTATAACAAGTAACCGTGAACATTAGATACCCTCCCATCCTTTCTTCCCCGTCCTCATCTACGTGAGATCTGCCTTCAGCTTGTGCTGGCTTTTGCTTCTGGATTAGCAAGTATGGGTGAGGAATATCCCTTTCTCAAAGAGGAATCCCTGTGCTGCTGCTGCCTTCCAAGGGACAAAAACTATGTCTGGGTGGTCATGGCTGTCCATTGGGTGGGATCCCAGTGACTCCTTCCCCTTTGTGGTGGTGTTGGCCTGGACATCCCATAACCTGTGATAAGAAAAGTCCCTTAAGGGACAGTCAAGGCTCCATCATGGCTTTACAGGAGAATGCACCTGGAGAGCAGTCAACACTGTACCTGAGGGGAACCTCTACTTGCCCTGTCAGCTCATCCTCCACTTCTGGGACTTTGCCCCACGCGTGTGGGTGACATGATGCATTAGCTCAGCAGTGGGTAAGACACGATGAATTAAGCACAAGAATCACAACAGTGGTTTCATTGACTGTCAAAAACTTCAAGAGCAAGAGATCATTAGGCAATGATCAGACATGTGGGCAGTTGTTTTCTTAATCAGGTAGTTTTGTCTGGAGGCTTTGATGCAGATCAGCTCCCACAGGCTCATTAATGAGAGTCTACGGTAGTTGAGCAAGTACGTGTTGCCACAGCTGTGTCTGAGCATTGTTGGCAAGGAAACAGTTAAATGTGTATGAAACACAACAGGATGGTAAAAATGTGAGAAGATGACTGAAAAAGAAAAAAGCTTTTCTAAAAGCTAAAAAGCTAGGTTTTTTCTAAAAACTACTTTTCTGTAGTTTTCATTACCATGCTGAATTGTCCACCTGCTCTGTGCTTTTGATGCCTACAGTTCTGTATATTTACATAGGTTAATGAATGTTTGTAAATAAGGGATTTGACTGTTAAAATTATTCATGGCAAAAGATGGCTGTGTTTTAGGTATAAATGAAAGTTTCCTTTTTCACTACACGATAAAAACAGTGCTTATTCATTTCTTATTTGCTTAGGTGTGAGTAAACTACCATGCGGCTTTCACGTCTCAGAACTGTAACTCAAGTTAGGCAGACTTTCTTCAACTTATAGTCTCTCTAATGAAGTTTCCTAATCATGCAAATTTTACACAATAATTCATAAGGTTGTTTTTTTTTTTAAACTGCCATTTGAAGGGAAAAAAAGGTATTTATAAGAAGATTTTCCCATTATCTTTATGCCATTAGCAAAGGAGGGGGCAGAACCATATTGCATGGTTTTCTTTAATTTACAGGAACTAATCATAATGACTTAAAGGCCTGTATGTCATTAAAGTAACTAACAAAACTAAAAAAACTAACAAAATAGTTAGAATTCGTTGTAGCTTTAAGCTTCCTCAACACCGTTTTGAGTGAGCCATCAACATCGGGCATAAACCTTGATGTGTAGTGTAACATTTTGAACTGTAACGTCTTAATGACATAAAATTAAAGTTTTGGCCAGAGGGTGAAGAGACCAAATGAGAAGTTTCCAAAAGAAATTGAGAGTGCAAGGCAACTATGTTTATGGTAGAAAGTGCTAATATGGTCTGCATTATGAGTGATAAATACAAGAACATTCAGATGGCACTGTCCTGTTCAGTAGTATCAGTCAGGGCGGGTGGATGATGCATTTTGTGAACAGTTGTGGCTTTTCCAATGGAGAGAACAGCTTCACAAGCTGTTTGTGGTTAACATTTGACTCATCTTTGGGGCCCACGTAAGCAATATCAGCAGTGGGTCACAAATAAGCAATTTGCATTAAAGATTTCCTGGAGTTAAGCCTAGAGCTGAAATAAGTAAAAGGAGCTGCGAGATAGAAAATTTGAAGGATTCATCTACCTTCCAGTGATTGCAACTCACATAGACTCAAAGTCCATCCTGCTGCTCCCAACAGCCACGTTGCAGAGAGCTCGGTGCAGGATGCCCAACCCAGAATGTGCGAGCTGGTTGATACTTTACACCCTTGTTACCCTCCAGGTTGTTGAAGGCTGGCTCCATACCTCTGAGCTGCAGTCACCACAGAATAAATATGCTTAAAGACAGAAACTAAGGGAATGTTGTTTCTTGTTGACAAAGCAGCTTTCAGTAAACGAAAAAAAAAGTAGTATTGCTTGGAGATTTGCACACCTTTGGCTAGAGAATCATCTTCTCCAAACAGGAATAGCCTACCCACGTGATCACTGCTGCAACAGGAAACCTTCTGCAAAAGCTGTATCTGAAGCTGAGTGACAGCAGCTCACCTGCCCCATGGAGGGATGACGTGACAAAATGCTCATCAGCTGCCATCCTTCAGAAGGAAAATAGCTCAGGTCGCAGTGAAGGTGCAAACTGCTGCAAAATTGCAAAGTCCTGCTTGTCAGCATGTAGTTTCCATGGCACGCACTCACAACTTGTTCAAAATTAGCTGTATGAATATGAATATTGAGACCCAATTTAAGTTTTCCCAGATAGCTACAAAGCATAAAAGAATTATCAGCAGCTCTCGTAGTAATAAAAAGTACAAATGCAGACAGAAGACCAAATATACCCCTGTATACCCATGTTCTCTGTCCAACATAATTATGTAGTCCCATTTTCATAAAGTTACGTACCCCAGCTCCTCCTGATGCATAAAAAGTCACTGTGTGCTCATTTTCATTTCAGTTAGCATGTACATTACAATAATAAAAATACTTTCAAAAATGAAATGCAAGATTTCTCTTAGTCTCTTCCCATTTTCAGACTGGTTCTTCTCTTCATGTTGCTAGTCCACTCCCTTCTTTCTTTTCTAAGGAGTCCAAGAGTCACCCACTTCAGACTCCTGCTGCTTTGGTGTGTGGCTCTATGTCAAAGCACTTAAGGTGATTATGAACTCGGAACAAATTCGGCCACTTGAATTTCCACTTGAGAAGGGAAATATGCAAGAAACTCATTGGGGAGGGATCTGTGATAGATTGCTATAGACAGCCCACTACATGCTCTTGCCAGGCTGCAGCTGGTCAGAGGTACCTGGGACTATGTCAAAAGGTTTATCCTCTTACCTCAAAATAAGAAGTATTAAGGTACCTTCCTTTTCAAAGGCAAAATCAGACTCTTCTTTGAAGCCCACAGCCACAGGTTCCAGGATGGGAATTCCTGGTCATTTCTAGCTTCAAAACATGATTCCCTGCCATGTCAGCCAAGAACAAAGTTTTGCCACAGCTGAGAAGAACTTACATGCTCTCTTTGAGATTCAACTGATAAGTGGCTCATCTATCATAGCACCACTGCAATTAGATCCACTTGTTAATTTCCTTGTTCAATTACAACCTATTGTCCTTCAGGTATCACGTCCACAATGAGCTCCAAGTATCTCTGAGTAAAAGAACAGTAGACAAGTAGTACCAGACATATTTAATCTAAAAACCTGCAACTAGAAGCCAAGCTAACGATTTTTTTATACTTCTTTCCCCCAAAATTCTCTTCTTTTGATAATGGCAACCATTTTCCTGTGATTTCAACCATGTAAATAATATTCTAAAAGAGAAAATATAAAGATAAATGAGGAGATTTTGTTGTGTTTGGTATCAGACAGAACATAACCTCTCCAGAATGGAGGTATTCACTGCACTGCTGTAGGTTCTATGACCACAGTGTGAAGTTTCATCCAAGGACTGTATGAACAGCCATTAGACCACATCCACAACATTCCTGTGCAGTGATTAGTGCCATGCACTCTATTGCCAGTGTGTGTAGAATTCTGTCACACAAAGCAGAACAGCTCCAGCCAGAGGATTTGTGGCTTCTCCCTCCACAGCACTCTACAGTATGTTCTGTAGGACACTGATCTTCTGCCTGCCTTGGTTTGAGGGTGTTCTCTCCTTAGGTCGAAGGTTTTTGGATTCCAGCCCTGATCTCTAATGACAAAGTATTTTGGCGGTTTTAGTAGAAACTGAGGGGAAGAAATTGGGGAGTGAGATCAGAAGTCAAGGGGTTTTGACACAA
This sequence comes from Aleadryas rufinucha, assembly GCA_013397815.1. Taxonomy (NCBI): domain Eukaryota; kingdom Metazoa; phylum Chordata; class Aves; order Passeriformes; genus Aleadryas; species Aleadryas rufinucha. The sequence continues at coordinate 365,768 of VZTH01003604.1, read as the reverse complement.
ACTTACAAGATATTTCCAGGTCTTCCTTTTGAAAATGTCTATTTTTGTTTTTATGAGCTTGTGAGAAGCACATGCATATGTATGCAATAAGCTACCTAGATTTTTATCCTGGTATTGAATGAAACTAAGGCAAAAGTTTTGGAGTGGTGTTCAGAAAGTAGAGTTTGATTCCTGATTCTCATGCTAGTTCTATCATTTGATTTTTACATTTCTCTGTCTTTTAAATGGGAAGGAATGAGACTGACTTTGTTGATATGTTGTGGTTCAGCAATGAAAGATGAATTAGAAAAAATAAATGATGGTGGAATTATTATTAAAATATGTACTGCAAGATTAAGGTCTGATAAAAGTACTTTTTCAAGGAACTACTTTGCCAATATGCTAAATGATGATACTCTTTCGGGGAGGCAAATGAAACATCAAGACTAAAAGTCAAAATCTGATTAAAATACCTTATTAAATAAAGGTCAATCTTGCAATAGTACTGATTGATACATCAGCTGATCCAACAGTTCCTTTCCAGCTCTACTTCCTATAATGAGAAAGTAAAATTAGTCCTAAACACATGCATTAATTACTTAACTATAGAAGCTGGAGACCATGAATAGAGTCCTAGTTCCCCACTGATTAATGAAGGAAGAACATAGTGAACTGCTGCTGTCTCATAGGAAGATGTATCCCAGTTGCTATTACCCTCTGTAAGGACTCTCATACAATAGCTCAATTAAAGAAATTCTCATTCCATTTGATGAGCTCATGATATGGGGGTGGGTCTTATAGGAAAGCTTGTAGCAAAAAAAAAGCTAGGCAGACTCAAAAATGCTTCTTTAAACAGTATAAGTAACTTAATGCACTGAACAGGCTCTGTGCTCAGCTGAAAAATTCTGTAGTGCATCAGAGTGGCAGGGTGCATGGCAGTGGGGGATAAAGACATTAGACAGTACTGCTGCAAGCTACAGGCAAATCTCCAGGCTGGTCAAGACAAGTCCGTAGTGAGCCTGGACAGATCTGGAGAGCTGTGTTATTAGCTTAAAAGGAAGCCTATGCCCTGTTACAAGCAAGACCATGTTTACTCAGCTAGAAGGTAACAAGTCTGACTGTGCCATCACTAGTAGCTGCATTAGAAATGGTGTTTTGCAGTTTGGACAAAAAAATCAGAGCTACTTCTCAATATATAGAGATATAAATGGGAAGTAGCTGACACGTATTTCATTCCAGGTAGGATTAGTGACACACAAAAATTATGATACTCCACCATCTCTCTTCCTTACTGACAGGAACTGTATTTGTAGAAGGAACATCAGAGAATGGGAGAGCTCATGACTCAGCTGCACTTGCATAAATGTTTTTCAACAAAGTGTTCATGCAGATGAAATAATGAAGGTTTGTGCCAAGAATCTGTGCTATGACTGAGAACAGCTATCAAGAGGACATTTCTGCTGTCCAGTCCAGCCTACCACTTCTAAGAGCAGTCTGGACAATCCTTATGTTTCTACCAGCCCTGATGTCTTGTCATCATACACAGAGGAAGCCTATAGCATTGAGTTATAATTGTTCCTTCTTGCAGCTAGTTCCAGTGATTTTCTTGGAAATCTTTATCATGATTTAAAAAGTCATTAGTTTCAATATTTCATTCCACTGTGAACTTGTTGTGATCCTTCTCCAGCAGTTTCCTAATGCCAGAATTATTTTCTATCTGCAACCAAAACACCTGAAAATAATTGAAGGTAACCTCCTTCTTTCTGGCCGTAGCATCAACAGAAATAAAGGCTGTTGTCGGTAGTTTTAGAATAAAGGAGCTATCAAAAAAATCCAAATGAAAGTAAAGCAAACAGCCCTGTTTCCCAAAGTTATATTCAAGGAGACATTTAAGTCATAGCTAATGAGACATTTGAGATATCTGGCTCTTCCTGCTTTCTGTTACAGGTACAAATTACTACAGTATAAAGTAAAAGTTGACCTCCTTGGTGCTAACAGTGTAGACCTTTTTAGCCAGTCACTAATAAATGGCTTTAGTCTGGAACATTAAAACTGTTCACGTTATTTCCGGACCACTTAGAGAGGTGATCTGGACTTTCTGTTGAGTCCCTCATCTTCTCCTGAATGACAAGCTTGGTGGACTCCAGTTTGTTGCTCCCACTGACCTCTCCGTAAGAAGCCTGGCCCTGGGACAGGCCCAGACTAGGGCACACACATATTTTAGTTCCTTGGCTCTACCATGACTGTGCTTAGCCCAAGTTTGCTGCAACTGAAAATTAGAGTTGTGCTCTTGATTGTCAAGGTCTCTGTCTGTTGACTTTGACAGGTCTGTACAGTTTTGCTTGATAGAATACCAGAAAACAGCAGCGGAAGAGGAAACAGAGCTGTGATATTAATGAGTAATATTGCACTAAGATTGCTGCAGGTATGTCCTGGCTTCATTTGCTAGAAAGATACACAAAGAAAACAAGGGAAATTATAATACAAATTTTAACAGTATTTCCTATCTCTTATATCTGGAGGTTATTTTTTCTTAATTCGCGTTTTTAAAATAAATCAGTTATTTTGTTCATATCACGTGGTCTATGTTATTGTGTTTAATCTTTCAGACATTTGGTATGCAAGCACTCCAGTTGGCAGAAATATTTTTATGCATCTACTTCAAGAGCATTTACCATGAAATGTACTCAACAGACATGGTAAAACTGAAAATAGGTGTTTAGTTGCAATCCTGTTTGACTGAATGTATTTACACCACTACAGCACATTTGATTTTACAAACCACTTTCACCCTAGTTTTGTAAATCTAAAAATTTTCAGGATGATAATGAGCTGGCGTGAGTACATCATTGCACAAAGTTATTCATCTTAAAATGTTCTTTCACGTCTAAGCACTTGCACCTTTCTAGGTGACAGCATTTGACACAAGACAGACCATTACTCTGGTTCCTATATGCTATTTCCCTCAGTTCCTGCTTTCTGATGTTCCCAACTGATTCTCTCTTTATCACTGTGTGTATTGTTCCGCTCTACTTTGTGCACGCTGAAAACAAACCTCCCTGTTTCATATGTCTTTGTGATAGAGGCTGAAAGGACCAATATAGCCATTTCAACCCCAGTATCACACAGGCTGTAGGATGTCCTGAGTCCCCTCCAGTTTGTCAGCACTGTGTAAAATGTGGAATCAGAGCTGGACACTGTTCCAGGAGTGGTGCTGACTCTGCCATGCCCAGAGGAGTTACAGCCCCTCTGCTCCTGCTCAGTGTTTCCTCTGGTCCAGCCCTCCTGTCTGCAGCATGGCTCCAGCTCATGCTCAGCTGGCATTTCATGTGCTCTCTGTCTGTGTGGGGCTACGTTTCTTACTCCTTGATGTATCTTTTGTGTCAGACCATGCTTATAGAATGAGCCACTTGGCAAAACACATGAGGAGTTCCTTGGGCCTCTTCACTGCAGCAGCTCAGAGAGAAAATGGACACTGCCACTGGCATCTAGCAATCTGGAGAAAATCTGGGTTGTAGGGCTATCTCCTCCTTCCTCACTACGAGATGCAAAGATGCAAAGGAGACCAGGAGCCACCTCCTCTCTTTTCTGCATGTGTGCTGAATTCAGACACAAAAGCCCACTTCTCAGAACTAGCAGGGTCAGGACACTTTGTGCCTCCTATAATTTTGCTTTGCTTCCCCACTCTTCCAAGGGTTTCATAACTTCTCACTGCCTTTGGACAGTTCAGTCAATAAACGTAGATCTTTGCAGTGTGGATGCTCCCCACTGCCTGGTACAGCTGGAGACCCTGAGTGCCCACTGTAGGGTCCAACAGGTGGACAAACATCTCGAAATACTGAGGAAATCCACCAGCATTGCTACCAGCAATGACAGGTGAAGGGAGAAATATTCTTGTTTCCTGAGCACAGAGGCAATAGTTTAAATGTATTTCTACATTCCTACCATAACAATACACGTGAAAGATGACTGCACACCAGATAAGAATTGAGAAAAATAGCAGTATTATGTAAATTTATGTCACGATCCGCTAGTAGTAGCGGGGGTCGTGACGGTTCGTTTATTGAATCTCAGGGTGCAAAAGAAACAGGGACAAGTATTTTTGAGTTTAAATCAAAATCAAAGCACCTTTATTGAGTGCCAACAACACGATTTGTGCGATAGGGGAGGGAGAGAGAGAGAGAGAAAAGAGAGAAAAGAGGGATTAGGGTTAGGGTCAAGCGGTTTACCAACGGCACAGACGGAGTCCTCGTGGTCCGGCTCCAATAGACTCGTCTTCGTCCGTGGGGAGATCTCAAAGGGGTCTTCTTCGAGAGTCTCTTTTATAGTTCTTTTGAGAGCGAGGGGCAGACGGCCAGGAGGTAGGGGAAGGAGTCCCATTGTTTTCAAAGGCGAGGGGCAACTGGCCAAAAGGTGGGGGAAAACAAGGTCCACTGTTTGGGGTAAACTGTTCACAGGCGAGGGGCAACTGGCCAAAAGGTGGGGGAAACGAGGCCCATTGTTTTGGGGTACAGAGCAGGTGTACAGGACAGGCCATTCCTTCTCGCTTCGGTGCAGTCCTTCCCGCCTGGGCAGCAAGAACGGCGCCAGTGCGACCTGTTCCTCAGGAATACGTATCAGTCCTCAGCGCACCTGCAGGCAACACTTGGCAAGCATCCCACCTCAGCTAGGCAACGCTTGGCAAACATCCCACCTCAGCCAGGCCAGGACTCCTGTGCAAAAGTCCTCCTTTCTTCTTGGGGTTTTAGGGTTCTCAGTCTCTGTCCTAGTCGATGATCGTGAGGCAGATGAGGGATTTTCGGACCGTCTCTTACACCTACTGAAATGGTTGCATCTGGAATCTCTGCAGAGTACAGTAATTCTGTTATTTAGTGATTACTTCAAGAGGAGCACATTCAGAAACCAAATTCAATTGGCATAACTAAAATGGGCTCATTTTATGCAAAATGTTTACTACTATTCTTTTATTCTTAAGTAGATTATTGAACCAAAATCCTCAGATTTTTTCCACTGGGCATTTTGGACCTGATTATGCAGAGGAGGGGGGCAGGCTTCATCCTGTGAAATCAGTAAAAATTTTAGAGGGGGGGAGTAAATTTTAGCCATTAGAGCAATTAATACAATTTTTAAATGGTTATGAATCTTACCTATACTAATTCTTGACCTCAGAGATTAAAAACAACATTTTTCAGGTGTTTTGATGTTTGATGTGTATCAAATACAACCACATTTCCTTTGAAGAACTATCATAGCTGACAATAACAACTGGCTGACCCCTTGCAAGTAAAACTGATAAAGCAATAAAGATCAGACATCATATATCCTGCAGAGACAAATATTGGTCTACTAGAGAAAGTGGAAGTGTGCTAGAAATCATTCAACGTGTTTCAAATGTTAAGGAGAAGAAAACATTGTCAAAGGGTTGATTGGAAATTCAGTACAGAAGCCTTGCTGGCAAAGTATAAAAGTGCTGTACTTATAGGAACAGCCACAAAAACAGTGTTTGCATCCTTAATGGAAATTCTGGATTTAGCAAAATGGAAAGAAGTAATTCCAAATGGTTAAGGAGCAGTTTGCTTGGAAGAATAAAAATTTGCATCAGTGTTAAGGGGGTATTTCTGTGTCCTTTCAGAACTAGCCTGCAGAATCCTGTTGTTGAATTTTAAATGATGGCTGAAAATCTCTGGGTATTCGGTGCCATGTAGCCTCAGCACTTCCAAGCAGAGGCAGTAGCTGTCTAAAGAGCAAGACCGCCCTGCTTTGTCTGCCTCAGTTTTGTGTGTATGCTCCCTGCTGCTCTGTAGGTGTTAATTCTTAGCCCATATGGACAAAGATGACACATTATTAAGTAAAATAAATCTTCCCCTATAACTGTCAGCCCTACTATTTTCCTGAAGAGGACTGACAAGTTTATCTTAAATAAATCCCTAAAAAGGCTCTGTGAAATGATTAGAATTTGTATGTTTACAATGATGCCAGAAGATGAGCAGGTTTATACACTGATCAATCATTTATACACTAGTGAGCAGCTGACATTCAAGTCTGTGTCTGCTCATCTATCAAGCAATTCTCACAAAGGTTAGAGGCACTAAAGTTGTACTCAGACACAAATACAGGTATAAAAATGTTATAAAAATGTTAAGTACTGAGGATTACATCATGAACTGATAGGCTTTCATACTTGGGAGTAATTTCTATATAAGACCCCAGTCTCAAACAATTTTCCAAGGTGTCACCTTCTTCCCTAAGTCCAACTGAAACTCATCCATTGCCTTTCAGTGCAGTTGATGTACTTGCAAATATATACGGAGTATATATACACCCAACATAGTCTCAAACCACCTCTGTAGACAGCGTAACACTGACCTTTTTTCTCTGTACTACGGAAACTGTTTTTGAAAGACCAGCCTGGGAACCCCTGGAGAAGCTGGAGCTGCATGCAAAGAGGAAGTGCAAAGGCCACTTCTTGGTTCTCTTGCTCTCACAACGTGTCTGCTCTAGAAGGGACCCCATTTTTAGGCAAAGGCTAGGTCTGACTTAATGAAGAAATATGAAGAGAAGTCTAGGAAGGGAAGTTCATGGTGCTGTGAGGTCCAGTAGGAAAATAGCAACCACCAGTCTCAGTGTGGGTCCAGTTGGTTCGCTTGAAAGGGTTTGCAGCATCTTCACATTAATTCCGTTTCCACCCTACCTTACGCTGTGGCTGTGAGCACACATGCTTTCAGTTGCTCCATCTTCTCAGCTTCAGTGTCTATCACTTCCCGGAGTGCCTTCTGTGGAGTGCTCCCACAAGCCTTGAAAACAGGGCTTCAGGGGGCAGCAGAACGGGCAGGGCCCTTCGGAGCACGGGGAGCACAGGCACAGTTACCTCGGCAGGGCAATGGGGTGAGCACTGCGAGGGATCCTGGTGACCGCTGACATCCATCCCACCATGGCGCACTGTGTGCTGTCTGGATTATTTTTTAATATTCTGGCGCTACACCTAAAACCCATCAGCTTGGTTCAGCGCCATCTATCCCCGCTACAGCTGCATTGCATTCTGTCCCATTATTCTTCAGAATGCTCTCTAAAGCTCTGCACAGCACTGAAATCACAGTTATCAGCCTTTGTTTGTCCAGACCTATAGTTAGGTTGCCTTCTGATGAAAATTAAGGTCTCCATCAAAAAAGTTGCAGAGAAAGAAAGTAAATTTCTTTCAAACTAGACATTTTAATAAATAATATTAAACATTCATTTTTCTTCTCCTGTCAGATTTCCTGGGATGTGCCTGAGTTCCACCTTGGTTCTCCTTTATTCATGTTTTTCCCTTTCTTTCTCCCCTCTCTTTTCATAGAGCATGTCTTTATATACCATTTGCTTAGCAAACATCTTTATTTCAATTTTATTTAAGATCTTCAACTTTCATAATCCCAGGAGCAGACATTTTCTCAATTTACATTTTCATAATTAAAGGGGGGAAAAAAAAGAGGTTGTATCATCATTTAAGCAGATGAAAACCAGAAGTTAAAGGGACTTTTTAATGGATTTTTTTTAATGTATGTGTAATATTACTTTCCAAGCATTACCAGTGAAAGTTAAAAATTATATTGTTGTTCTTAGCCTGCTTGAGGAGATGAATGTTACCATATAAAAGGTGTATGTGGGGTGTTTTAGCTATAGCCCACTGCATTGACTAATTCCATTTTTTTTAACAGGAAAAGAATGCAGCAATTCATCACTTGTCCGGTCTAGTTAATGTTTTGTGCCTTTTTATAAGAGTGGAATTTGTGAACTGGATAGCTTTGACAGTTTGAGGTAGTTGGTGCTTTTCATTTCTGGATCACTGACTCAAGCATAGCAGATATTTGACAAAAATTGACTGAAAACTGAATCTGGAGAATGACTGATTGCTGAAGTATATAAGAGAAGTTTTTTTCTGTACAGCTGATGGTAGACTAATGCAATAACAAAAAAATACATGTACCTTAACCCTGTGCTAGCTAGCATTCTAACTGGGGAGAGTGAGAAATGCAGAACCTTTGGATACCTTCATCCTTGGTCTGCTACCTTAAGCTATCTGCTACCTACTTTCAGAATGGGAATTTATCTACACATACCTCTCAAGTCTCTGAATACCAGGAGGTCAGCACTGAATATGATGCACTCACAAAGTGAGGTCTCTTCTGAAGAATAGTAATGGCTTGCCCCTGACAGGACTGTCCTTGAAGACTGGGCATGTGAGGGACATGGGTGCCAGGTAAATATGTCAGGAGAGAGCTGCTGCATTTTGGCGGGGCTTTGTGGGAGAGCCAAAGGTCAGCTTTCCATGGCATATGTCTGCCTTGGAAAGTACAACAGTCTCTTGGCATTCCCGCTCCACCTTGCCATTTGAATTCTATTGAATTAGTAAAGTAAGTTGACCGAGCACATGACATTTCTTTCTCCAAGTTTCCAAGAAATTTAGTCACCAGTGGTTATGATTTTCCTTTGTCTGCCATTTTCTAGTGACAGAAGGACTATTTCAACAGCAATCAATATATTCAGAAATTTGACTTTACTTTCAACAATTTCACTGTGATTCCTTGTGGCATGATATGCACCAGCTAGATCTCAAACCAACACAAACCCTATAATGGAGCCTTTTTTAACAAACTGCAATTTCAATGAGCAATAGTGTTTCAGGAAGCAAGGCCTTTTAATGGATGGCCCTTGAATTTAATGCTTTGCTTTAGTTGGATTTTTTTTTTATGCTAGTACATTTCATTTTGATATCTGAAAGCAAAAATTTCTAATTTCCCCATCAGAATAATTTTCTTATGCAATTACATTGCTTATCTGCCCACTTGTTTATCAATCCCCTTCTCTAATAACCTTTAAACTTGTTATTCAATTTCAATGAAATTTAACAAAGGCTAACATCATAAAAATACAAAACTCCCAGAAGTGTTTTGAAGATTAATGGATGAATTAAAAAATTAGCATGTGATTCCACTAGGGAAAGCCAGGAAGAGATTCAGCTCCTAATACCACTTGATTAACTAAGTCAGCACAAATCTCGTGTCAGATAAGCCACCCTTTCCGCCTTTTCTGGATCATCTGCCATGCTAAATAAAGTAGGTAGAGTACATGGAACACATGGCACATACGTGTGTGTGTGTCTGTGTCTGTGTCTGTATTTAAATATATATCTATACATATTTAAAAGTGTAAGGAAAGTGAAGACAAATCCTGTAGCAAAGAGGCTGTAAGAGACATTTGGGCCTATGGGAAGCATAGGAGTTTGGAAATGTCTGGGGCAGGAAGGGAGTTGGAGTACTAGCGAGGGATCGGAGGACAAGAGAAAGACAAGAATCATAGATAGAAAGTGCAGGAGTCTAGGAGGAAACAGGGTATTGCTGTGGAGGTGCCATGGGGCTGTGACAAAGGAGCTGGGTCATTGTACTCTGGCCATGTGGGAGAAGGAGCGCACATGCTGTTCATTGAAAGTCAGGCACTGATTTCTTGTACCACTCGTGCAACGTTAGGCTTATTTAAAGCTGACCAATAAAAAGGTTATTCAAGTATCTAAGTAACACAAAAAGTTTTTTGTGAGAAAATTCAGTTTAACTTTAAAGAAAGCAGTACAATGGGAAATCATGGGAGCTCCATTTTTTCAATAGAAACTGTAAAAACTCTGTTTCAGTTCATCCCCAAGCTATTTTTTCCACTGCTTGCTTCAGCCATTGAACTGAAAAATTGGCTATTTACCTAACAGTTATGCTTTAAAATATTTGCAACACAGGCACGGCCAGTACCTTTCACTCAGAGTTTTGGTGTGGTGGCAGCTCAAGAAACGTGCCAGGGAACTGGCACTGCCTATTGCATTCTGGCTGATAAGATTTCAGGCTGTGATTCAGAGAATCTGTTCCCTTGTTCAGATGAAGATAAACAAAGTAGAACCAACAAACCTGCCTCTGCCAATGACAATCTTCCTAGGAGATACTATCATTTCATCAGCTGCTGTAAGAAACTTCTCTGAAGGCTGGTGCATACAAAATAATCAATTCTTATCTACAGATTATGGTTCAAATGTGCCAAATGCTACTAGGGCTTATGCTACCAGGTTCATGAGATGCAGTCTACAATACTGATTAAAGATAGGATGTTTGCTGCATCTCACAAACTGAATGGACCACAGACCATGTCTGGGGAACTTCTAGCTTCCAGAAAATAGGTCTTATCTGTTTCTAATGAGCAATAGGCAAGCAGTGCCCACAATATAAGTGGTTTGTAGATAAGCAAAAAGCTATATTCACAAATCCTGTCAATCAACACTTTGCAGCCATTTCCTTTAAAGAGTAATAGATAAAGAAGAGCTTTAGGAAATGTCATGTTTTGAAGAAGCAGCATTTCTGTAGTTACGGCTAAGGAAAATGTGGGATAAAAGCATGTGCTGTTAGTGTGCTGCCTTGCCAGCAGTGTTCTGGAGTGTGCTGCCTCTGGTCCAGGCCTCAGCTACCTTTTGGTCTGAACCCAGACCCAGCACCTCCAACAGATAGTGGGGGCATGTGTAGGCTTTTGCCAGTGGAGTGGGTATCTAGGATAAACCAACATCACCTGATTCCTGCTGCAGCTGCAACAAACTGCAACCCTTACAGAGGTGTGAGCAAGATTTGAACCAAGTCTGTAATCTTTTTTATTACAAAATTGTGAAGCCAGGTTTTTCTCCTGAAACAAAAACCTCACTGTGCTCTGTGCAGCTGAGTAAACCTAGAGATCAACCTAGAGTCAGATTATAACTCCTGGTTCAAAGCATCTGAAAAAAAGAAAGGGCAGAACGCAAAGTTATTGGTACCCAAGGGAAAAGTTTTCTTAATCCAATTGCTGTACATGCTGAGACAGCTTTAGAAGAGCGTCAGTACATCTAAACTTGGCCTGCAGCAGCGTATTCTTCCATGCACATGACTCCCTGGGCCTGGGAAGGAAGGAGGAGGCAGTGCTGTGGTGCCATGGTGGGGTTTGGAGTTGCTGGCCCTGAGGAACACAGCCTGTTCCAGGCCTGGAGGCAGCTGCAGCAACGTGGCTCCCAACCAGCACCAGCTCCAGATGCGTCACGCGTCAGCACAGCTTGGAGCTGACGCAGCCATCCTGGGTTTAGGACTCAGCTGTATCTGCACAGCACCTTGTGCCAAGTGAGAGTGCTTTGAGCTGCTGGTTTGGTCTCTGCATTCCAATTCCTGTGTGTTGTTTCCTCTGGATATTGCTGACATGCTGTTTCACAGGATCACAGAACAGCAGAATTCTTTAGGTTGGAAGAGACCTCTAGGATCATCGAGTCCAACCCAGCACTGCCAAATCCACCATTAAACCTTGTTTCCAAGTGCCACATCTACACGTTTTTTGAATACCTTCAGGGATGGTGATTCAACCACTTCCCTGGGCAGACTGTTCCAGTGCTTGACAACCTTTTCCATGAAGAAATTTTTCCTAATATCCAATCTAAACCTGTCCTGGTGCAACTTGATGGACAACAAGGCAACCAATGGGCCAGACTCATGGTTGGGAATGCATCTTCCATTGAACATCCATCCTTTCCCATACTGTCTCTCACCTGCATAGACATTTCCTTTATTCGTTTAATAACTCCTTATTTCCATCTGGAAAGGAGCATTTTGAATATTTTTATCTTTGGCCATGTGTATATCACTTAATGTAACACAGTGTGCAGATCGGAAAGCTCACAGTAGCCCACGCAGGGCAGAGCCTGGCTCAGATCTTCACAGTCTCATAGCTGCATTATTGCAGTACTGGTTGAGCTAAGAAAAGCTGTCAAGGTGCATGATTTATGGGCTTGAGTGGAGAATTAACCCCCGTCACAGCTGCGTCCCCTCTTTCAGACACAGGCAGGTGCGCAGGGACCTCTGAGTTGTGTTACTTTGTGATGAAGAAACATCAAGTGTCCCCCAGCATCATTGCCCAGTCTGCCTTGTGAAGAGCTTGTCTAGCTCTCTGCAATCAAAAGAAATACAATTAGGGGCAGAAAAGGAGAAGTAATTCAGTGCTGAAATAACTGCACTTGGCTGGATTCAAAATGAACACTGTATTTGCTCGAAAGCACCCAAAAAGCAGAACAGGAGGAGGCTGGAACCAGTCCTTGCCTTGAGGCTGGAGGAGGAGAAGTGGGCAGTCAAAAGGCTATTTCCAATTCTGTGTGACTTACAAAGCACATAACTGCTCCATGCCTCAGTTTCCTGCTTGTTCTGCAGAGGCACCTGCACTATTTGCTCACCTCCAGCATCTTCTGTAAAGATTTCTCAGCTAACGCTTCTGAAATGATTAGAGCTGCTCTTGAGGTAGATACAATAAAAGTGTATACTACTGTAAAAAACCAATTTGTTAAAAATAACTCTGATCAAACTGAGGAAGTTGAAAGGAGGTGCTGTTTTGTTAAAACAACATAAGAGAGAGCCAAAGAGGGAACAGCACAAATCTTGTCCTGCTCAGAAGGACAAGGCTGAGAATTGCAGGTGCCATGTCTGCACAGCATGGCTGTAAATGCCAAATTGCCCCGTGTTCCTCTGGCAAACACAGGGGGGAGGTGTGTCTGTATATAGCAAGCAGGTCAGGATGTGATGGGAGGATGGAGGTGCTGGTGAGACAACATGACACCTGTCCCTCGTGGTGTTGAGTGGCTCAGCAGGAGGCTGCCATGCTCCTGTCTGCCAGGCAGGATCCATCCAGGGCTGGGCTGGAGCTCATTAATGCCATGCACTCATTAATGCCGTGCCAGGCTCCTCTGCGCTCTAGTCAGCTCAGGGCTTTTCCTTTTCCACTTATGCAAGCAGCAGCCCCTGGATCTGTACAGCACAGGGAAAATATGTCTCATCGATCAGCGGGTTGAGCAGGACTGTGCGTGTTGAGTGATTGCCATGAGAAGCTTCAGCTGCTGTAGCAGTTGTTCTGGCTGAACTGCTGGAGATCAGCAATAAGAAGCATTCACCAAGATACACAAATAAAACTCATGCTGTTGCTTTGATATCTCAATCTTTGTTTGCTGCAAGCATTGGTATCAGTGATCATTTAACTCACAGCAAATTCCAAGAAAGAGAAAGACCAACCAAAATAGTTGCACATAATGCAGAGGGTTTCTGTTCACCATGTTAGTAAGAAATCTTTGATTTTTCTTTTTCTCCTTTTGCCAAAAGTTTCAGATACTTGATCAGGAAGAAGAAAAACACACCACACGAAATTACAAAAAAATATGAAATGGTTAGAAACTGACCAATTTTTATGCATTACTGCATGGCTTTTGGTCTGAACTACTATTATTTTCACTTTGAGGAGAGGGGAAGCAGCTTTTTCCTAACAATAGTGAGACAAAATTAAGATTTTCGTTCTAGTAATTGAACTAGAATAAGGATTTCTTTTAAGTCTATTTATCTTTTATAAACACACTTTTAGTCTCCATTAGAATATATAGTCTCCCTTAGCAATTACTGTGTTGTGGCACAGTGGGGTGCTTTGGATACTCTGCTAATGATACGTATTGTATAGCAGCTGATCCAAAAGCTCATCACCACCAAATGAAGGCGTTCCAGATGCCTTCCCCTCCTCAGGCCTCTGCCCCTGGGCGCAGGCTCCATCCTCCTCCTCATGGCTGCTGAGCTGCATGTCAGAGCTCATAGCAGAAAAAAAAGTGAATGTGTTCCTGTAGTGGTAGTCATCAGATCACAGAAGTGTTCCGCAGCTCTGGGGCACCCAGGCTGTTACTGCACAACACTTGGCACGTCTGGGAGGGAGAGGAGGCAGGGAGAGTCACACAACCATCTTGGTGGTGGCAACAAGGTTGAGATGGCTGCTTGCTGACCTTAAAAGTTTCTCAGACGATTTGAAAAGACTGATGCATCCTGAAGTGATCAGTACATACTGTAAAGGAAGTATTAGCCAGTTGTGCTATTTCATCTGAGATCAGAAGGGGTTTTCCATTCAGGTAGATGCACAGAAGCCTTCCAGCACTGGCATCTGTTTGTATTAAATGCTGCATTCACTGTAGTTAACAGATATGCCAATGTGTGAATGAAACTGGATCATGCTTCTGCAAAAACTAAATAAGACATTATTAACATGTCCATCAACTACTGAGGATGTGATATGTTTTTCAAACTGTTCATTAATTCTGTACAAAACCAGTGACAGGTAGAGTATTGTTTTCACAGCTGGGGGTGAAGGATGTCGCGTACAGAAATCTGCAACATCTGCCTCGTTTGGGGATTTACCATCCTTTTCTTAAAATGAGCAAAATGTAGATGAACATTGGAGACATTCACCTGAACTCCTCAAAGCAAGTCAGTAATTACTAACTATTAATCCCGTTGTACTTTAGTTCTGTAAATTGTAAAACACTTTCCAGCATGATGGAACGGGTGGTCAGGTCCACTCGGGAGCTGATGAAACTTAACACCAACTAACTCTTTCTTTTTAAGACACATTGCTCTGTCTTAGAAAAGTGCATGAATCCAAGTGCATTACACCACTGAAAGTAAGGCTGATTTTACCAGAGCATGGGCAGGGGGGAGTAGAATAAAGCATCAATTTTCCATGGGTACATGACTCCCTAGAGCCTTTCACATAGTGGGGTGAGCCTATTGTGCCAAACTCACTGGGAGCTTTTTCACTGGCCCGAAGTGAGAGCTGGATCAGTCCTGCATCCAATTCCACCGTGAGAAAAGGAGACTCAGGCTACATGATAAAAACACCATTATTCTTTGCAATAAGGGCATCCATGAAGGAATTAAGTGTGCTTTATAATCATGTCTTCAGCTAAATTCCCTCATCTTTCCTCAACACCTGCCTTTAGACATGCCCACCTGTGCACAACCATTTCATGTTGGCACCACACAATTTAATGGAGTTGATTTCCAAAAATAATTGGTGTCTCTTTGGCAGTCTTATAACAGCATATATTCCTGTATTTAAACTTCAATGATTGCACAAGAATATATGTAAGGAAATATTTACAGACACTCTGGGACTCACAGTTATGATTTTGGAGTTCTATGCATGTTGGGATTTTTCCCCCTGTGTTTAAAAAAGGTGCATAATGGCACTACAATATTATTACATGTTGCAATTACACAGCCTAATTACATGATTATATGTCTTTACACTAATTACACAATTAAAAACCATTACAGAAATGTTGTGAATGCGTTTGGATAAATTAAATTATTTTTAAACCCACTGAGGCAAATGACTAACAAAAAAAAGATCAAGGGATAGCAAGAAAAGCCAAGTACATGTGAAGATACCCTACTGGATCTTGTGAGAAACACCTTGCTGCTCTTTCATTCTCAGATGAATGGGATTGTGGAACATCACAGGTAAATGTTAAAACCAACCATTCTGTGCTCCATGTACCTGGAGAAGAATTTCGTAACACCTTCTAGCATGGTTGCTCTATAGCAAAAGATTTATAGCAAGATCTGGTGCCAGTGCTTTGAGGACATGGGAAAGATGGTCATTATTGGTGAGTCAGGCTCCTGATTCACTGGATTGAATCCAGCCCCGTCTTTCATTGGCTGGAACCAAGTAGGATGGTTGTGAACGTGTACAGGGAGCAGGGGAGGTACAGAGCAGGGCTATACCAAGAGATCTGGGCAGCAAACAGGCAGCCTGTGGGGTTTGGTGCCACCAGACTGGGGCTGGGCTGGGGTGCAGTCAGGCTAACAAGGGCAAGGTGCTGGAGACTGTCAGACAGCAGAGCAGGAGCACAGGTGTGCATGTGCATCCGCTCTGTCCTGCCCTGTCTGGGTGCCCAACAGGACCACAGCTGCCACCTTGCTCAGTTGTGGAAGGCCTTATGCAAACACAAGGTCATTCTTGTGGTAACAATAGGCACAGCTGCATGTTGTATGGAAAATCCCATTTTCCAGAGGATATCAGGCAGCCTATTGGTGGGAAATTGTAGAGAAATCTGTTTCTACTGGATGTGCTTCTGCTCTTTGGAAACAAAGACTTAATTTTTCAAGGCTGTCAACGTAATATTTTCTGTAAGCACTAAACTCACCTGGGAAGCCCTGGAACATTTCCAGAGTGAAAGGGGGTGTTACCAGCTCATTTAAGCCAAACCTTTCTAAGGAACAGTCTCATTGTGATCACAATGCATAGAAAACAATAAATTATTTGGTATTTTTGTCTGTATCTTGCTTTATTTCTGTCTATGCACAAAGGGGTATTAATGCACTGACAGGATTTGTGTATAGATTAACAGCAGATCAGCAGCATAATTGGTGTATAATGTCATAAGTTCCCAGTCCTGTCAGCAGTGAATGAGTAGGTATTTTTCTGGCATGAGCCTGCTTTGGGAAATCCCACCCCCAGACTTTATGGCTCCTGTTTATACATGAAAGTGAGAACATTATTTAGGCTTTGATAAGCAATGTCTTCTACCTGCAGCATAACCATTAGAAGCTCAGCAGATGAGTTTCATGAGATATATAATCCTTTCAAGCTCCTTTTTATCCTAAAGGCACAATAAAACCTTCACACAAGATAAAGACAGTGAGTCTAACTTCTCTGGTCTTGTTCAGCTTCACGTAAATTTGTTCTGTTTGTGGTTCATTTTGTAGTTTCATTCTCCATTCATTCCATATGGTTATTTTAAAATATCTGTGTCGGTGTTTCCCTGTATGCATGTTCCACTCTATTCTGGGCTCTACTTTTTGCTTTCCTGAACAGCAGGACTGCTCTGTTCAAAAAGCTTCTCCTTTTTCCTCGTCATTTCTCACCATTCAATTACATTTTAATAAGCTTCAGAAGACACACTGTATTTTTCTCACAGTGACTAAGGTACATCTCCCACAAGTTCAGGCAAGGCTGAGACAGAAGTATCTGACATGGTATAGACATGGAGCCCATACACTGGTTTCAGGCACATCATGCCATCAAGCTCATTACAGCTCTATCCCTCTTGGCCGACACTTCACACATCCAGCAGGGTCAGCTCTGCTTCTCTCCCTGTTTGATCTGAGCAGAGATGCAAGCAAACTCTGTGCAGAAGGGCCAGAGTTAGCTTCAGACTAGCTTGGAAAGGCATAGCAATAGAGAAGGAGTAGCACAGGCTAAATTTATCCATAAATAAATGCATCTGGAGGCTGGAAAATACAGATGAATGATGCCTACATCATTGCACCTACTACTGCTGCAAGCCTCACTAAGTAGCAAATAGGCCACAGCTATCCTCGTAAATCCTTGATTACAAGCTGCAGTCACTTTATCAGGTAGCTGTGACATAGACTCTTTATTTGGCTTTGCCTTGCATTCCCAGGCTGTCTCTTCTGCAACAGCATGGCCAACAACAACGCAGCCACTAGCACAGTTCAGGTGGGACTGACATCCTGAAGACATCTGTACACAGGTGCTGACACACGTGAGGCACCCAAGCTCTTGCAGGGAGCAAGATGTAGTCAGTACTTGACAACGGGGAGCAGAGTGCAGAGTCAACTTGTCCTTCATGAGATGCACATTAGGTGCCCACATTTCAGGCAAGGCTGGGGAGGCAAGGATAGATGCTGCCACGCTGTGCCCCTTGGCCTCAGGACTAGAGAGGAGAACATGGTCTGCTTTCATGTACTGGTATAGACATAACCCCGGACACCAGCATGAAAACCTGCTCTGGCAGGGTGTGCAAAGGCTCTGTGTGCTGCGGTAATCTCTGCTACGGGGTGTTTTCCTGCTGTTCCTGTCTTTGCTCTTCATTACCCATCCCAGCACCCTCTGGTAAATCTTCCTCCACATTCTCTCACATCTCACTCCTGCTCAGTCCACCTCACAATGGGAAAAGATTTCCATTCCAGCTCTACCTCACCACAGTCAATAAACACTGTATGCGATGTAAATTCATCCCTCCTGCTGGAATTTACCTTTGTTTACTTAAATAACAGCACAACATAAACCTTAATCTGAAACTCCTCTTGACCTTTGCAGTTTTCAGTCTTTTCCCCTACAGGGCTCTCGATGAGCTGAAGAAAACAGCCTTTCAGGCAAGGCCAATAGGCATTCAAAACTGTAAATTATTAAGTATGTTTAGCAGGCTTGCCTGGATTTGGAAAAACAAATGTGACAATTAGCTGGAAATTAAGCCAAAGAGCAAGATCTTGTGGTTGCATCTGCCTCACTGAAAGAAAGACATTTCATAAACATAATGACATGTGGAAACCAAGTTAAATTAGGCATCAAATACATCTGATAATATATTGCTCCAAAGAAAATTGAAAAATGAAAAGTTTCAACTGGCAGGTCTTCAAATGAGAAATACAGCACTTTGTTTGGGAATTCCTATTTGCTGTGGGATTTTTCCAGGGGCAGGAGAGGGAGCAGGCAATCTGTAACACCTTGCATCCCTAACCAAGAGCTCGTTCTGCACCCCTCATGCGGAATAAATTCCCCCAGCCAATTTTTTAAGTAAACAGAGTCAGACCTTTCCTTAAATATCTGCCCTCTGCTGAGTCATCAGTGCTGGAGAATGAGGTCCTTTCTCATCTTAGATGCAGCAATAGGATTAACACCCACTCCATGGCTGCTCTCAGCCCCTCCTGCCGCCATTCATTCATCAGTGTCAGTTCTGCTTTTCCCCCAAAATTAGATTAATCTGTCATTCTGGAATTGATAGTTCAAACTATTTTCATACAGTATTCCTGCAAAGAAAATGTCTGAAGAGCTTCTTTCTCCACTGGCCTACTGTAGTCCTTCACTCTGTATAGGTGGCAGTGATTACCCCAGGCTGCAACCAGACTAGTTCCATCTGTGGGATTGCACTGATTGCATTAAAACCAGATTATTGCTCTTTTTAGTTCCTGAGAACCCCAGTAAAATTTCTTCAAGGGTTAGATCGTGCCATTTACTAAATATTCCATATCTATAACTAGACCAGAGAGAAGTCCGAACAGTTAAGCCTCCTGTAACTTTACAAGGCAAACTTCCTCCTTGGCATCACATCAATCAAATTCCATAGAAAATGCCCCCATGATATATTTGACCTACTAATGAAAGCAGTTCAGTACAGCTGTAATTGATTTAATCTTTGTCAGGGCACAAATAATTTGAACAGTTCTGATATCTGAGTAACTTGTAGATAAATGTTGTTCATGTTGGTTACATAACTAAATTTGGCAAACAAGGTCCTCAAACTGCGTGTCTGGCACTTGGGTTGGTTTCTGCAGGTTTCCTCAGACAAGGTTCCCGGCCGCTCCCCTGGATGTGATGTGTTTCCTCAGTATGCGGCTCTTGTCAAAAGCCCCAAATGGCTGAATGCTCCCACGGAAATTGGGTACTTGAGCAAGGGATGGTGACATCAAACAGCACACACCGGCGAGGCTGCCTCACACAGGAGATAGCCCACCGCTGACCTTCTGCTTTTCACGGGGTTTCAGGGTTCCATAAGTGTGTCACACACATGGATCATAGATAGCATTGCTTCTAATCATGGCCAAAAATGCAGGAGAAAGAAATTTAAAAAATAGTAAGCTGCAACATTTTTTCCACATCGTTGGTTCCTGCCAACCATGTTATAAGCACTTTTGATTTTCTCTTTTCTGCAAATACATTTTTTCCAGAAGAAAAAAATTAAAACTTTAATTTCTCTTGCTAAATAAACATAATATCAAGGGGGTGATGCTGTGTGGGCACAGTAAAATAAAATCTTTAAGCTTTACTTTCTATTAGAGGAAAAAATTATAAATTGAGGAAGAAAGAGTTTTGCTAAGCTCTAACTTATTTGAATAGTGTCAGCTACAGTAAGGTTACACAGCAAGTTAGCTACCTAAGGTTAGAAATTCATTCCTTGCAGATAGAAAGATTTTTGTTGATGGTGGAAAACAAAGAGTGTTTACAAATCGTGAGTGATTTATTGATACAAATTATTTTTCTTTTCCAGACAAAAATATTTACATTTCAATTTAGCTAAAATTTTTTTTCTTGTTTTTAATATATTCACATACAAAAGCTATCAGCAATCTAGAAGAATATGCAGAAAGTTTAGACACCTCAAGGTTATCTTTATGTGTGTATTCTATTATTAATGCACATAATCATTTTGATTTTATTCTGATATGTTAAAATTCAGGAGAAAATGCACTGGAACGTAAAAATTCTCCACAATTTTCAAGAAACAAACAGCGAGATTTTCTTGTTGTGAATTTGGGATGGAGAAAACATCTCAAAATAAATTTTTAATAACCAAAGGGCCATTGCTTATTTTGATCCCCTGTCATTCCTCAGACTGAATTGAAGCAGAAGTAGCCCCAAGTGTTCACCAGCCTGGTACAGCACTTCGTATTGCAGGAAAAGGAAAAAACCCACTTTGTACTTTCTCCAGCCCAAAACTCTAAAAAAAGCCAGAAACACAGTTGGCTCATCAAGGTCAAATTGGGTAGATCCCAATCCACAGCAGTAAACACAGAGCATTAGGGTTGTGGGGATTTACGGACACTTGCAGCCTGTCCTCAAAGGCTGCTTCCACACTGGTCTAAAATGAGCATCCACCAGCTCCAAGGCATGCCCATCTTCCCTCTGAAAGAAAAAAAAAATTAGTATGCTTAAAAATTAAAGAATACCTAACCCTAAAAGAAAGTTGTAATGAGGCATCATTTAAAGGAAGAAGTACTTAATGAAATGGAAATGCTTTGCATTGGTTGGAACAGAAATCTTACTGGAGGAGGAGGAAACTCAGAGGAGGAGGGGAACTGTGGAAGGGCCCGTGACATTTCCATGGCTCACATCTTCACCAGAATCCAGCCCTCCAGTGTACCTGGAAATATGTTCGAGCTCCCTTAGAGTACGGTCCTGTCACCTCATCAGAAGAAGGTGCCATAGAAGAAAGGAAATTGGGCATTGGATTTGCGACGTGGTCCTGTAGGACCATGGTTTCTTTGTGCCCCAGGTTTGTCTGCTCAGCTGCGCAGTTATGGATGAAATGCACATTCCTGAAGTTTACAGTCCACTGCTCTCCCTTGAAAGCTCCTTTCCTTTGCCTCTCTCCCTCAACAGGTGACTGAGTGAGCTCTGTGGGTTTCACCTTGCACAAAGGGGTCAGTAATGCTGAGGGTGAGAGGGTGTAGGGATGGGGCAGGGGGCATAAGGAAGAAATGGGCTGATGGTAATGGGATGAGAGACCCACCAGTAATATAAATAGCCAACAGGGAGAGATAAAACTGGATCAAGATACAGCTTGCTGCAAGACAGTGGGAGAAACGCAGGGTAGCTTCAAAGGAGGCATTTTATTGTTGCTTTGGTATGTGCCAAATGTAGGGTGACCTTCAGCAACCTGATGTCCCTGTCCATGGCACTAGGCTTAAACTAGGTGATCTTTGAAGGTCCCTTCCAAGCCAAGCCCTTATGATCTAGGGTTCAGGTGTCCTTTGCTGATGATGGGGCAGGACATGTCTCCACACAAAGAATTACAGTGTTATGGTTTCATCCCACTTGTACCACCAGGCTCCATGTTGGGCAAGCAGGGCGAGGGAGTGAACCATAGCACTGGTGATCCAGAGCAGAGCCCCTGGCTGCTCCAGGGGCAGGTGCTGTGGTGTGGCCCGTCAATGGCATGCACAGGGGGAGCGTGCCCAGGGCCAGGGCTGTGGGAGTGCCTCCCACTTCTCCCTTGATTGAAACCCTCTCACTGATCTGAAAACGAACTTGTGGTGTTATAGCACATGGAAATCACCTGACAGCCGTAACTGCACTGAGCCTCTGCTGCCCCGACTGTTTGCAAATCTGGATTTTATGAAGCCTGATCACTTCAGTGAATGACCTCTTGACCCTGGTGTCCATCCATCACACAGAGCAATGTGTTTGCCAACAGGAATATCTACTTGGACAGTCAATGATTTAATAAGCTTTTCTTCCTACACAGAGTTTATTGATTTTTGCTTTTAGTGGGAGCAAAACACTGTGTTGTCAGAGTAGGTGTTCTGCAGTGCTCGCATCCTTTCCTCATGTATACTTTGTTATATTTCCCTCTGTATGATTTCCATCATCCCTTATTGCCACAGATATGCTTCCTGTCATCTTTGTGCCCTGAAGCATCTCATTTTCTTTTCACTCATACCTTGATTAATGTCTTCATAAGTTCTGCTTTCCACTGTTTTACTGTGGAGTGGTTGCTTTAGAAGGTGTTTTTCTGAGAAAACCTTTCAGATTTGGGTTTGGATTCTTCTGTAATTGTCATTAATTTCCATTTCTCCATTTGTCTTTGGCAATTCCAAATATTTTATCCTGGTGACTTTATTGATTTCTTTCTTTTTCAAGTTAGCAAGGGTTTTTTTAATAGTTGCTAAATCAGCTGATTTAAATGTTTATCTCTACAAGCCAGAATTCTATGCTTTAATTGTCTGTGAATGTGGTCTTTGTGTCTAATTTGCACCTCACTTCTGACTATTTAATTAGGACAATTATAAAAATGTCAATGGATTATACCAGGGCCAAAGTTGTAGATGCTCATGACAGAGTGCAATCACATCTTTCAGTTTTCCATCAGATAACTCATTCTACATCCTTCTGAAAACACATCACTGACACATTAGTTTTACCATTTATTACCCCTCTCTATATCCTTAAAAACAAACAAACAAATAAATCAGGAAATATTTCTGTGCTTAACCACACATTAAGAAGTTCTATTTCTCAAGAAACAGCTTTGACCCTTGTAATTCAACTGCTACAGCAGCTGCTTTCCCTGTAAAGTCACAGGAAGAAAATAAGTGTGGGGTCCTGATGGAATGAGCATGGGCTGGGAAAAGAGCAGGATCTTAAATTTCTTACTGTATCATCATGAGACCAGGCAATTGCCTGCTGAGCATCCCTGATCTGCTTGTCAGCAGAGATTACTGTTTAGGAACCATTCAGGAGCTGGAGGAGAGTTACTCCCTCTAAGGGCTGAATACTCAAGGGTCCCAGATATGGGACCTGGGTTAACACAAGGCACTGCAAGTTCAGGCTCAGTCCACGTATCTTTTGCCTCCCAGGGCTGCTCCACCACTGCTACCACTGTTCAGACTTTCGCTCTTCTATAGTAAGTATATGAAGATTTGACAATTTTTTCAAACGCTGAGTAAAGGACTCTCCATGCTTAAAAATCTAGAAGTACCAGGATAGAATGTCAGCATTCTCTTTTTTTTTCCAGCCTAGATCTCCTCTCTCTAAAGAGATGCATTTTGTCATAGATAAATTGATGAAAGCCTGAAACATCATTGCATGACGCACTCACCTTCCTGTTGCAAAGCCAAGCATGTGAGTTAATTTTTGCCAGCTTCTTGCCATGAGACTGACAACTTAAAGGAGTAAAAGTAGCTACAATCAGCTTCAAAGAAGGTGGGGATTGTTGTTTTGCTACAGGTGACATCATACCCACTTTATTTTGAGCCTATTAGCCCTGTTGAGTTCAATCCCACCATGGATTGAATATTCTAAATATACTGGGAACCATTTGCTGGATGCAAAGGCAAAGCCACAACACAGCATTTCTAGTCCAGGTTCCAGGACTGACACCCAGAGCCTGCACAGCTGAGCTCACCAGCTAAATGAGGGCAAAGCTCTCTAATAGGCACTTTGAAAGATGTTGGTGCTTCACTGAGGAAAAAATAATTGTTTATCTCTGGAAGATGAAGAGAGAGAGAAAACAGAATGAGGATACATATTTTAGTGACAAGAAAGTATTGAGTTTCGGGTAGAAAACTCTCTCAGGATGAGAACACAGGTTGTTCTCTTGAATGATCCCCCAGAGGAAGGCAGTGCCCACTGGAGTTGTCAGTCTGGCTCAGTGCCCCGAGCTGCCCATCCTGCCCAGGACAGGTGGGAGCTGATGTGGTCACCCCTGCAATGCCCTGCTGTCCCCTCTGCTCTGAGAACAGTTTCAATGAGAAAGGGGTTCATTGTGCTGCAAGGCATTTTGGAAGCACAGCAAGCCAAGCTTTAGGACTGAATGCCAGCACTGGCTCCTGACATGACTATCCTGCTGGAAAGGGAGAAAGAGCAAGGAGGGGCCTCTTCCCCCTGCAAGACCCTCAGCTGGCATGTACACTTCTGTGTGCCTCATACAGGGTCCTAGAGCTTGAAGCTGGAAAACACAACTAGATTTTATCACCACTTTTAAAATATCATCCATTTGTGCCCTTATTGGGACGAACTGAAATGTAGCATGTATGCAAGAAAATTGTCTCTCAGAAAAGCATGGAGACATCTTCATCAAGCACTGCAGACTCCTTGTCTTACCTCAGCAGCTTGTTTCAAACCCTCACTATTAACATGTTTTGCCTAATTTCCACTCCAGATATATTTGGCTTCAGCTTTTAACCATTCATCCTTTTCCACCAAAATAAAGAGCTCATTCGTGTCTGTGAAGAGTTATTCTCTGTAATCAAGACTTTTCAATCTTTTTGATAAGCTACACAGACAGTGCTTTCTAAACCTCTCTCTCCCCATTAGGTGCTTTCTGTAGTCCTTGGCCCACTTTTGCAGTTCTTCTCTGCCTCTTTCCCAGTTTTTCAGCATCCTCAGTGGATACTAAGACCACAGATAGCACTGTTAGCCTCAGCTCCTGCCTCCATCTCAGCATCCCCTGTTTAGCCAGTCAAGGTCTCATTAGCCTTCTGAGTTATTAGAGGACTTGAGTTTTTGTCTTCTTGTTTGGCCTCTAAATCCTTTAGAGAAAAAACAGCACTTAACTGGAGCCGCTACTATTTCTTTCTCTGTAGGGTTTAACTCCCTATTTGGCTTAAAAACAGTGGATTTTTCTGACCAAGCAACAGGTCTCATATCGCTGCCTTCTCTTCATCTTTTAAACATAACATCGATTCTTGTGCAAGCTGCAGATTTTATCAGCCATGATCCAATGTAGCATCTGCACTGCTGATGAGCAGTTTTAGGTCTAGGAACAATCTCGATGCATCCCTGCTAGGAACCCCTCTGTTTAATGATGATGGCTTATTGCCAAATGGTGCTCAGGGAAGCAGTTCTTCATTTTTGTTTCCTATATGCTTTATTAAACCTACATAATGCTAATGTTATGCCCTGGAATATCAAGTCAAACACCTCAGAAAGTCTTTTGTATTGCACGTATATTGCATAAGTCCACGCTTTATATAAGCTAACTTGAAATCTGAGGCAGTAGCAGAATGTTTGCCTACACTGTGGGCTTCACTCTCGCTGTGTTAGTTTGGCAGCTGGATGCAATCTCCAGCCATAATCTCAGAGAGCCCTGCAAGTGGTTATTTACCCTGGCACCCTACCTGCCTCCTTAGCAGCACAATTAAAAAGCCAGTTCAAGAGAGAAGCCCTTTCACACCAATTCATTGAGAAAGTGATGGCAGTGTTTGAGAGAAACAAATGTAATTTGTTAATCGGCATTTTTCTGGCATTTATACAGGCATTCACTCAATAATTCCCTTGTTCACACAGAGGGAGGACCTACCTGTAGGAGATATTTATTTAGGCCTGGACAGGAGACTTGGTGATGTCCAGGGAGTGTTCCCTCCTACCCAAAATCTTAGACAGCACATCATCAAAGGAGACAATCTTGGCTAGGAATGAGTACCCACTACAGACAGAGATCAAGACTTCATCCCCTCCTGGCACTGCAGAGGTGTCCAGGGCAGTCCCAGCAGACTTTTCATAGTGACAGCCACCTGGAAAGATTTAATACAGTGGAAGGGAGGACAAACAATAAATGTCTTCCTGGAATACAAGACTAGGAAACAGCAGGGGTCCATAGAAATGCTCTTAAGTAGGAGAAGCTCTCCACCAACCAGGAAAAGCTGAGCATTTCCTCTGTGTTCTATGCAGAGCTCAGCAGGCTTTCATTTCAAATGCATCCTGGCCTTTACATTTTCTAAGACAGTCTTTCTGCATTGTATTGAGTTTCCTGGATCCCAAGCTTAGGAACTCATCTCTCTCCTCAAGCTGCAAGCTCCCTACATACATCCTGCTTTGTGACTGCTTTAGGAGGGCTAGGTCCCTGAAGGGTGGGTGCTATAGCATCATGGCTTAACACTACCACCACCTTATGAATCCAACACTCCGGAGCACTCTGCACCTGCACAGCAGTGGTGGGATACGTCTACACTGACATCTAATTGTCAAGGATTTTAGAACTGATTTTCACAATCAAAATCAAAAAAACCTTCAACCCAAATACCATTCATTTAATATTTCACTACTGCTCTGACAGCCACAGGAAAGCTGATGAATGTTGTCTCCTCTTGGAGTCAGGAACTCCTTAGGCAACGATACAGGTTCTCAAAAACTGCTGAACTGCTGTGCTGAAACTTTAAAGAAAAAAGTGCAACCTCAGGCATAAAGAAGTCACAGAACATTCCAGTACAAATTATTAACATTGGGGGTATTTATTAGTGACTGAAAACAGTGCCAAGCACTCTGCAAATGGCACAGCCCCCAGCCCGGCACTCCTGCAGCTGCCTCCCCGCTGCACTGGGGTAGTGGCTGTCGTGGGGCTGGGGGAGGGCTCCTCCAGCACCCCACTGCTCCTTGTGCTTCCCGGCTGTCAGCCGCTGCCTTCTGATGAGAAAGCAAATTTTAGGAGTCCCTTTGTTTAAAGCAGTTGGTAAGGTTGCAGAACTAACTGGCTTGCTGCAAAGAAATAGGTGAAGTCTGTACCTAAGGCATTCCCACTGAGCTGGATGCAAGTTTTCTTTGGGTTCCTTTGAAATCTTCCTCTTTCATAGCAGAATTTCAGACTAATAGTTCTTACTTTTTCAGCCTTTCCTGCTGGAATAAGGGCTTTTCTCCCTCCACGTGTGTCAGCAATGTTGAGGCTGTGAGGAGGAATGCAGTGCAGGAAACTGACAGGTTTCCTTTTCGAAAGGACTTTTCGGGGACCCAGTTTGAACTGACTTTCGGAAAGAGAATGTCCAACAAAACCAGTTCCTCTGCTGAGAAGTTTAATGCACCCAATGTCATTAGGTATTTTTGAGAAACAAGGTCCCAGCATTCAGGAGAAGACGAGGGCAAGGCTCAGCTCTTCCATCCTGTGTGACCATCACCCCACCCAGCTCCATGCTGAGCCTCAGCCTGTGTGGCTGTGTTGAAGGATGATCCCATTGCCCCATAGCCAGGGTTTCTTCCCACATTGCCGTGGCTGTGCTGTACTGACTGGTTACCAGCCCAGCTGTGCTGGGGTGACCTTTGTTCCCCTGGACTGTGGAAACTGTTCCACTTTTTATAAATATCTCAAAATTCACTGCATGAGGGGACTGCAGCCACGGCTTCCACTCTCTGATGCAAGGAGTGGAAACAGCTGCTTTGAGTTAGACCCTTTTGTCTGCCTCCACTGGCTGTTACTAAGAATGACATTTTCCTTCCCCCTTCTGCACACAGGTGGTACTTGGGTTATAGTTTCTCTGAATGCTTTATGTTGCAATTTTACCTTTGAAATATGCACCTTTTAGAAGCCACTCTAAATTCTGATTATATCTCTGTTTCTCCTGAGGAGATGAGGGAACGCACTACTTGTGCCCAAATTACAGAGTTAGCTACCCAGGTGCAACACACATGCCAAGTGGGATGAATAGTGGGAAGAGGAGCATGGCAGCAGTTCACAGCCATTGCTGTGTATTTTACTCCTGGTGCTGTTAGTATATTAAGTTGCTGCTTGCAGAGAGCAGGAATGTCCCTGGAAAAAAATGCTGGGAGGGAGCAGGAGTAGCTGTGACACGCCAGCTGGCTTTTGCCAGCTCCTTAGACTCAGCACTGATTCCTGTCCGTGCCAGCCTGCAGTTTGGGGCAGCTGTAGCTGCTCACCTCAGGGCTGAATTTAGGTGACTGGTTGTTTTTGAATGTTTCTGATGATTGCCTACCACATTTCCTAATGATAAGTGCTCATTGTGGGGGAATTTACAGACATGACATTGCTGCAAGCAGAGAAGGAGCTTGGCTGTGGTCAGAGAGAGGTGCTCTTCTCTTGGTTTCTGGTTCCCTTGGTCTCATGCAGCAAGAGGCTGGTGCTGAGCAGTGCTGGCAGTTCCAGCTTCTGCCAAAGAAAGCAGAAAGAATCTGGTGGTGCTCCAAAATACAAAACACTGGAAGGATATTCAAAGAACCTGTCCTCGAATGGGACAGGGAAAACACTCATACTGTGCAGAGGTACCCTCTAAGGGCTGTGCCATCCAGAAGAGAAGGACAACAACAGCAGTGTCAGCTTGAAGGCATCTGTTCTCATGGGGTGAAAACGCCCTTGATGTTAATTGCAAGGGCCCTGGTATTACAGTTATACATGAGATTTATCCAATATGCATCTTTAAGAGTTTATCTTGATCCTTCATGGCTGTGATTTCCGATTTATACTAGTTTGAGATCTGAATCTGACACCTTATCTAGTGTACTGCATACTGATGGTTAGAAAACCTAATTTGTCCTAGAATAGCCTGGTTTGGGAAAAGGACATTGCACCGAGAGCCTTTTCTTGTATAATAATTTTGCTTTAGAAACTGATTACTCATGGTTCCTATCAGATCTGAATTGCAGATATCTGGGGGAGTGTAGCACTGGGATATTTTAGATTGAAATCACTCTGCTATCTGTTCTACTACAGCTCTCTTCTAAAGTAGGCTTTATGTTATAAATTACTTTATAGATTTGTAAAGCATGACATAGAAACATTATATACCCTGTGAGTGCTTTAAAATTAATTTGTTCTTGAGCGTGTCCGTGTATGAATGAATTTGACATAAGCCTTTCGATTTTATGCTTCACTACAGAAAGTGCACACAGTACCAACTGTAAATCAACTGCCACACTTACTGAAATAACTACTCAGCTATGAAAAGAGAGTCTGCCCAATATTTAAAGAAGATTTAGATACAAAAATAATAATGTGTACAAGAGAGCTGGCATACTACCTTGGGACTTTTGAATCTAAACCAGTGAGATTAGTAAGGTAACATCAATGTGCAGGTCCTTCAGGTTAGGGCTGTCTGACAGAGAGACCAGGAAATTGAAGGAAGTCAGTTGAGATCATGTTACTGTCTTGACCACCACATTCCTTGAGCTGAAGGGTTCACAAAGATTCACCAGCAGCCCTTCTATGTGTGCAGGTAGAGATCACATGGGCTGCATGGGCTGTTACAAAAAGTGGGATTTTCAGTGTGCATGATTGATGCTCAGAAGGGGTGAGCAGCATTTGGAAACAGCATTTTTCATTTTTTTTATTAATTAAAAAATGCAATTTTGGATCATAACAATTCTTTATGAACTTGTGTCAAATTCAGCAATACTGGCTCCCTCCCTCCCTTGCCCCCCTCCCCTGCTCCAGGGCAACTGCTGCTCATCCACACAGGATGTCTGAAACCTGTTCTTTCAGTGTGATCTAATTCAATGTAAATGGCTCCACTGGCCTTTGCCACCAAACTAAAACCTGACGATGCTGTGTCTCAACCAAAGGTTGTACCAGGCAGAAAACTCACTCAAATACATGCTCTGCTCTGCTCAGCTGCTGAGCATTTGTACAGTTGCAATGAAAAGTAAAATAGTCACAGCAGGAGAGCTGGAGAATATCTTATTTCAGGTGACCTCTGGCTGGAGCTAGAGAACATCTCTAGTAAAAGAAGGGCTTTGGCTCAAATCTCTGCATGTAGCAGAGCGAGTTTTGACCTCAGTGAATATCTTTTCCTTTGAACACCAGGTCAGGGAAGAATAGCTGCCATACCTTATTCTTCCACTTTGTGATGCCAGGCTTTTTTTTCCTCTACTTTTATACCATGTCCCTCAAATAGTGTATTTTGCTGATCTGAAATTATTTTTTCAGAATTGCATTTCAAAAGGTTGACAAAAATCTTTTATTTTTTTTTCCATTTCTGCTACTGAACAAAAAAATCAATTATTCTTACAGCTGCCATGGTGAGAACCCTCAGCTCGCACTGCTGTGCTGAGAGTCTGGGGAGACCCAAAACAAAAGCAGCAACCGAAAAGGGAAAGAAACTAAAAGAGGCTTCACCCAACTGCCATAGATATAGGTATGGAAATTCCTGTTGACTGTAGTGATTCAGCAAAGAAATCTTTGTCCTTTATACTACAGGAAAGTTCACTATATAAGACATACACTTCAGAAGCAAACCCAAACCTTTTGATGGGTGAAATAACTTCAGGAATGGACTTTTAAAAATCATGCATTGATGGTAATAACATAAAGGGATGAAAACTGAAGGTGCAATTAAGCAAATTAAGCCCAAACTTTGTTGCTTCTCTGAGAAAACAGTGGAAATAAGCTTCAGTTGGGAAAATACGTAAGAAGAACGGTTTTTATTTCCAATAGGGCGTTAAATGCTGTGTTCTTATAATAACAGGCACAACAGGATGCTTTTAAATAGCTTAGGTAAAGGAGGTTCCAGCACCCCTGTGTTGTGTGACTTAGATACAATCATTGACATGTTTTGCACACAAAAGAGCTACTCAAATGAAAATATTATTATTACTAATACCCAGTTCCTACTAAAAACCCCCAAATGCTTTTTATTTGGGCAAGTATTAATATAACTACTAGTTATTCTAGTATAAAACTAATATTTACACTACTATTAATAGCTGTCTGCATAAAAATTGTTGTTGGGTTTTAGGTGTTTCTTTTTTCAAAAGTCAATGAGTCATTTCTCCACATGTTTTTATTAAAAAATGTGACAGAACTACTTCTCAGCTCAGCCTTGCTGTTAGCTCTCCCCAGGATGCTCTGGGTTCTGGGCAGGTGCTCAGAGCCTCATTGCCCAGTGCTTTGCTGACAGCAGTGCACTGCAGAAACCAAGTCAGGGCTCTCTCCACTTCTCTTGCTCACCCCTTTCTCAGTCAGCATGTGAGAAGGAGAAAAATGTCTTCTCCTCCTCCTTGCAGGCTCCAGCAATGAAGGTGGGTCTGGCTCTAGAGTCCAGGTCTCCATCCAGCAAAGCTTTTAAGCATGCAATTAATCCATCCCCATTTAGAAAAGTGCAGATGTAGCTACATTTTGCCAAGCAAGACCCAGGAGCACACGCCAACTAAGGGACTTTGGTAAGTGCTTTGGTGAGCAGGGATGGGCAGCTGAGAGGGGGCCACAAAAAAGCAACAGCAAAAAAGGAGCAGGGAAGGCAGCTCCAGCGGTATTGGAGCAGCAGGAGCAAGGAGAGCTGAGTCAGGCCATGACTCAGAAAAGGTCACTCCAATTTCAGTGCCTTTGTTGACTGGTGTCACCTTTTCCAAGTCACTTCACTGTGCCATTAGAGTTTGTAACAGCAACCTCTTTGACAATATCCTTCTGAGATTTACACAAACTAAAGGCACATTGTGAAATCCAAGTGTTAATGATGACATCTTTCGTGAAATTACCTGGTTTCAGAGGTAACTTCCATTATCTCTCTAGAACTTGCTTGAAGTTCTTGATTCTGACCTTGGGGACACATCTGTGACCTTACATCTTCCACTGCTTCACACTTTTGTAGTCAGGATCCCATTAGGTCAGGCACAAGGAAAGAGATACAAGTCAGGGCAAAATGCTCAGACTAATTCTCCAAACACCACGGGCAGATTTAAGAGCAGCCAAGTGAAGGTAACTCATAGCCCCTCTGCTTGTGGAAGACTATGCCTGCCACATTCATGTGATCCAGCATCAATGCCCACAGGGAAAAGAGCAGCTTTCAGGCAAGTTAATTTCAAGAATGGAAACAAGTGAGTGTCTGGGCAGGAGGGTAAGCTGGGAGAGAAAAATTAAGACAGTAAATAGATGACCAGACCAACTGAGGAGCCCCTTTTGAAGAGGTTCTCGGTACCTCCTGGGGCCAAACCGCAGCTCAGCTCAAGAGCAGGGCACAAATGTTCATGTTGTCCCAAATTACATGCTCAGAGTACTCCCCGCTATGCCATGACTGCCTCTTACCTTTGGTACGTGGGCTGTTAATTTACTGGAATGTTTGAAGCACAGGATGCAAATGTGTCTGATGATCTCAAATTGGAAGCCCTTCTTTGACAAAATGCTTCACAGGAAATTTTCTTTCTGGAGAAGTACATACCAAAAAAGTGCTAAAGACTGTATTGTTCAGACAAATGTAAGAGTTGCTGTCATCTAAAATAAGCAGCTAGTGCACTTTGATGTACAGCAGAAACTTTTGGGATGTCACAAAGATAGCCCCTTGTATTAATCTGGCAGGTCCAGCCCCGCCAAGAGGTGCACAAAGCCTTAGCACAAGCAAAGCTTTCTGATGCCTTGCTGAGTCACTACATCACCAGCTCCTGCCAGAAAGCCACCTTCTAAACGTGCCCTGTATGCTTCACTAATGGCTGTGATGTATAAAATATGGCATGTGAGGATGATACAGGTTACAGAGGCTGGACAGTGATGTTTAATTATAAGCAATAAAATCTAATCATCATAAAGATTGTTTCTGTTAGTGCTCTGACAAGGCTTCTTATACCTTACTGTAAGATGCCTGTGGCTTTAATTCATCGAGAACTTTAGTTTTCCCTCAAGAATAGGAGAATTTCATCATAAGAAACAAATTAAACAAATACTTTTTATACTAAATATGCTTAACCTAAAGCTTTCTCCCTATTATTTCATAAACACCTTGAGATTATAGAGGCTCAACTAGCTTACTAAAGATGAATTGCATGTGATCCTGGGAATACAGCCATTGCATTAGTTATTTTTCCTTTCCATTGTGTTGGGCTTTTTGTAAATAATCTGCATGTTTAATCAATGGAGACTAATTAAGAAGAAAGAACATGCTTTACTGTAGTATTAAAACCCGTTCATTACCACAGGCAAGATGTCATCCATATTTCTAGCTGAAAATTACTACTTGTGGTATACATCATGCAGAATTTTACTGTAACCATTAAAAAAAAGCTAAAAGAATATTTTATCACTGGATACAAACAGCCATATGCAGATTTAAAACTATGTAACCAAATGCATAATTCATGTATGTATATGATATTTTGGAAGAAAGGCATTATAATGAACTTGATTATTTCAAGGATCCCAAAAGACAGAAAAAATCTCTTTAAACTACCTCCAGGGCAAGTCTGCTCTATACATCTAAATAAGACCAGTCAAGTGCTAATATCAGTTAATTCTCTGCAAATACTGACTTTCTTTATTGTCTTTAACAGATTTTCCTAAAAGTCACAGTGGTAACAAAACAGTTACCTCTGCCCCAAACAGCTGATTTATATGCCAAATAGCATAGTGGAGTAAATGCCACTTAGGACCAGTTCTATCAACTTTGTTCGTACAAACAATCACATTGATTTAAATAGAATCAATCAAGTCAGCAGGATTCAGTCAGGCAACGTCTACATTAGCAATAGGAGCAGCACTGTGGGAGGAAACAGCTTGTTCTGGGGGCCCAAAATCCGTGCCAGCAGCGTGGTGGAGAGACGACGTTATTCCAGCCAAGCTCCTGCTTGGCCCCACAGTTGCCCATTAGCAGCTGGAACAAGCACAGTAACTGGGAAAGTCACTTCAGAAACATTCTCCCGATCCCAGCTGAAACAAGGATATGGGCACATCCCCAGATGGCCACAAGCCTGCCAGCATCTCACATGCATCATCATGGTTTAGCAGAGAAAAGACAGGGGAGCAGTCTTTGCAGCTCACCACCAAGAGCTGGGTCATCCCCATGGCTGGACTTAGGAGACAGATGTGCTATATATTCTTAAGCTGCTTAGAAACCTATATTGTGTGTGTATTTTGAGGTACAGACTGATGCAGAAAGAAAGGCTCAGTGAAAGGGACATCCCTCAATGAAAGATGCCAAGGAGGAACTCAAGGAAGGACAAAAGTTTTACCTCCAACCAAAGGAAAACATTGTTCATTAACAAGTTAAGTGTGAGAAATAATTCCTACTGTGGCTACATGCAACTTATGTATGTGTGGAGGGGAAACAGTCATTGAGTTAACTAAGAGGATGGCAAAAGAGGCTCCTGGGAAGAAGAGATGTTGCCCAGGACAACAGACCTGTGCAGATCTCCCAGGACACTTGAGCAATGAGATGGACTCTACTTATGTATGTTTTATGTTAACTGGGTGATAACCAAGCCTTCATCTCCATGGGGATGGTGAGCTTTAACCAGGGCCCTTGGGACAGGAGTAAGTGCCCAAATTCCTCTCAGTCTTCACATTCCAGGGAAGGGAAGGGACTGCATATCCCCTGTCCTGAGGTGGCAGCACAGACTGTGTGTCCTGCAGGGCC
Organism: Aleadryas rufinucha; assembly: GCA_013397815.1. Lineage (NCBI taxonomy): Eukaryota > Metazoa > Chordata > Aves > Passeriformes > Aleadryas > Aleadryas rufinucha. Next base: position 331,608 of record VZTH01003604.1, on the reverse strand, counting down.
AGCCAGGCAGGGACATCCTTGGGTGATCCCAGAGAAAAATCAAGTGTCTGGGGAAAGGGAGAGCATGAGGTGCATGGGAACCTTCCTCAGTGCTTGAATGAAGAATTGGTTTTCCTAGGACATTTCCCAAGTGTATCCAATTGGTGTAATGCTTCTGAATTGTAATGACTGCCACCTAATCTGCATGAAACAGCATCACTTCACTTAACCAGGATGTGCCAGAGGCGGCAGGGAGCCAAGCATGATTACATCGCTACAAATTCCTGATCGTTTGCTCTCACAGTGCAGAAGGATCAAAATCAAATAGGAATATAGGAAAATGATATCACTATTACTTGCTTAATAAGCTACTTTACCTCATTTTCCCCCAGCATTATAAATGAGACAGATGCCTTGCTTTGTGTCTCAGTACTCATCCAGTGTATCCTTCAGCACCTCTATTTGTTCTGTTTTTCAGTGCTGAAATAATGGTAGAGATAAGCCAATGGAGGCACTCCAGTACCAGTGGACAAACAGTCACAGCTTCCAAGAAAGACAGAAATCAAATTCTTTTTCCAAAAAATAGTACATACACACATACACAGATTTTTTTTTTTCCTTACTGCCTACTGTGAATCTTCAGAAAATCAGTATATTGATTATTTTCAGCAGGGACATGCCAATCACATAATCAATGCATTTAGATATTTCCAGCTACTGTATGTAATTTCTCTGCTGTATTTTGCAGTTCTTCTACATTAGGCCCAACTAGAAAATACAACTCTGGTGGTAGTTTGACTCTTTGTGAATCCACAGTAAAGTCCTTAAATTCTTTTCAAAACAATTTTCAAGTGATAGTGGAACCATTGGTCTGTGTTTAGTTAAGAAATTACTGGTTTGAAATTGTGTCTCAAATTCTATCTATTTTAGATAGAAGGCTTATTCAAGGCTCCCCTTGAATAGCTAAAGTTTAAGGCAGTTGATTACTCTGCCACTCTCTCAGGAGATAATGGTTTCCTCCATCTTGTTACAGATTTTCAGCTGTTCAATAGTGTAATGTGTAGATGTGCAAGTACTTTTCTTCTTGATACAAATCCTCCAGCTTTCAGATGACTTAGTATCTGTCCTTATCTGACATGAAAGGTTTATGCACTGTGCAAAGTACTGTAAATTCACAACAAATTACAGGAGCAATTACAGGAGATGACAGAGGATACTTCGAGATCCAAAATACTGTTAGGTTCCCCTGGTCTTTCTCAAGGTAGAATGGGCACAAGATCTCACCACAGAAGGCTTCTGTGGCTGCCTAATTAAAAGCACAGTGCATGTCTAACCTTAAAATCTAAGCCAATAGGGAAGTTTGTGCATAAAAGGATTTGGTAGGCTGGGTCTTTCAAATGATACCTATGATTTTGGAAGTATAATCAAAAATGAGGAGCAATGTATCGAAAAGAGCTTGATGTATCATTTTTATTTTATTACTATAATTTCTCACCTAGAAGAAACACTCTGCAGGTCTGTCCATATTGAGGTGATAACTGATACAGTTTTATCTTTGGTCTAATTCATTGTAAGGATTTGTAGGTGCTTGTTTTTTAATTTTGCATTTTTATTCAAATACTTTTGAAGTAGCCAGATTAACATAGTGTTTAAAATTGCTCACTGATCAAAAGGTGTTACTGGGTGTTTTGATTCTGACATGACAGCAAAAAACGTATCTTACCAACACCAAACTTCTTCACTTGTTTATGTGTTTATTTCTGTTCTGTCACTATTTACTCCTCTGTTAATCCCAGTTTTTTCATCTACCTCCTTAGTAATCCATTGAATCACTTATCTGGCTGTCAGAAAGTTCCCTGCCTGGATAAGTTGAGACAGAAGCCTGAACCATTCACACTCTCCACACTACAGCCAATAATGAGATTGTTTACAAGTTGTACTGTGATGTGCAAGATCTCACTTGATTATACCTTAACTATTCTGTTTTTCCCTCCCTACCTCACAGATGATGGAAATGCTTAAAACAAGTTAAGGTAGTATGACACAGACTAACGTAAGTGTGAGCATGGCATCCAGGGGACAAGCTGTGAAGTGTTTGCGTGCTTCTGCCAAAAGCGTTGCATGGCTTTCTGCTGTTGTCTTGTGTTTCTGATGTTAGGCAGCATGTTCAGCAACATGTAAGCGTTTCATTTGATATTTTTATTCCAGCTCAGCTTTGGTTTTGTGTAGTCTAAATATTCCGCCTTTTTCGGTAGCTTGTGGCAGCTGCTAGTGGCAAATCTGCAAGCTGTGTGTGTCGTTCCTAAGTGACCTTCCAAAGTACCTGCTAGGATCAGGACCCCACTGGATGTGGATGTTTATAAATCTGCTGTAGAAATATTGAAGTGTGCAGTTCAAATGGGTCAGGAGCAGAACTGACCCTTCTGTGCTTGCCGGTGGAAAGCAGCCGCTCCCGGTTTCCCTTCTCTGGAAGTCAAGCCTGCTCCTGGTGCAGCTGCCTGATGAGGACAGCTCTGCTACCGCGAGTGCTTTGTGACTCCTGTGTTGTCAGACTCTTGCTTCGTGTGGCAGATGACACATCAGAATTACGAATGTTGTTTTCACAGTCTCTGTTAAAAAAAGACTGCTATGGGCAAACATGATGTTTTCCTGTGTTTATATAGTTCTTTTAATCTTAGTGTATGTAAAGCTTATGAAGGTGAGACCAATCACAGCAGCTTGAAACGTACTTACCCACATGGGTCTTGTGGTGCTGCCTGGTATGGAGAGGCAGAACTCAGTTATTCCCTTCCTGGGTTTCTCTTCTCACAGGATTTTCACTCATATATTAAGCGTGCTCGTGGGGGTTTTTTTGTCATGAGGTTGGTCAAACACTGACCAGGTTGCCCAGCAAGGTAGTGTCATCTCCATCCTTGGAGATCCTCAGAACTTGACTGGACATGACCCTAAGCAACCTGCTTTGTTTGGACCTTCTTTGAGAAGGGAGTTGGAATATGTGACTTTCAGAAGTCCCTTCCTACTTAAGAGTTGTCAACGATTCTACAGTTTCGTGACTGTACAGGTGGGGAGTAGAGTGAAGCCACCAAAATAACTTTAGTTATGCTGTAAGCCTTCATTCAAAACCAGATCACCAGAGATCAGTGTTCTGGTGACTGGTCAACTTTCCTGGATAATAAAATGGAGCTTATTGAATGCTGGTTATTACTCTCAGTATACCCAGTTCAACCACTTGCAACTGAACTTACACAGATAGATATTTGTTATTTTCTTATTATGCAACAAAAATACGTGTTGAATAGCGTGTGTTGTGTGAGATCAAGATGACTTATCAGAAACATCTCTACTTTTGAATTATTGGAGCTATGCCAGCTGGCACTGCCAGCTGTCTACATGATGTTTTTATAGCTCTTCTCAAGTTTCCCGTGTAAGATCCCTACCTCTGTTCCTAAGACATTAATGATTAGACTGTCAGAGCTGAGAAAATCCACCTACTGAGCAAGGTCACCTTCGCTGTTCTCAGTAACAAAGGAAAACACCAGGCTAACAAGGCTCAGGAAGTCCTAATTAACGTCAATGGCAAACTCAAAGCAGGGAGAAAATAGGGCTGGCAAAGTAATTCTCTCTAGAGCTAAGATTTTTTTTTTTAAACTATTGTAAGCCTGGAAGCTGTATTTTCAAATATGGTTAGTGCTGGGGATGGGTTGCAGAAAAGAAAGGGAATCAATAAGGGGTTTGTGATTTCCCTGCCTCCTTCTCCTCAGTGAGTTCCTGCCAGCAGTCAGAGCTCTGAGACTCAGCTGAGGCCCTGAGGCAGGAGCACTGTGCATCTCTGTTCCCACCTGCCAAAAAGTCACAATGTTCCTTCTTCAGCTTGGCTCCCCAAGAAATGCGTCTCCTCAGGGATGCTGGAGCCATGACACACACAGAGCTTGGCCACCCCACAACCTCCCACCTCCTCCCCTTGCTGCCAGAAGACCCATCTCCCCTCACTGGTTTTTTTGCTCCCCACAGCAAAAAAACCAGTGGCTGACATCTACCCACAGTTGTTGGGTTAGATGAATAGATGTCCACAGATCATTTTTTCAACTCACAGATCTGTCTCTAGCACCACTTAAGGATCCTGAATTTATCTCTGAGTCTTGTGAAATAGCCCATCTTCCCAAAGTACCCTATTAAGCTTTTTTGCTCCCACTTTCTTCCCCTAAACTAGTCTTAGTTCAAAATTCAGATTCCCTGAATTGGGCTAATCCCCTTGATTGCCACCTCCATCCTCTCAATTCTCTGACCCCCATTACAGGCTTGTTGGAACCAGCTGTCTCTCAGTCACTGTATCTGGCAGAGAGCTGCTAAGTCCTGCAACATTTCAGCCTATTCATTTTTATAATCTGGGGTTTTCATGCTGATGTCCTTACTCAGCCGTCTCTGGTTTCTATGTAAACCCAGTGCTGCTGGAAGAAGCTTGGTTTCCCCACCGATTTCCTTCTATGCCAAGGATGTCTCCAACTCAGTTCTCTTCTTTTGTAAGTGTGAGGGAGCAGTCCATAAATGAGAGTGGTTTTGGTTTTCAGTGCCCATATGCAGGTAATAGCACCTGCAACTATGTTTTGAATTCCAGAAAGAAGTATTCAAATCAGATATGATGAACAGCATTCCCACAGCCTTTTCAGCTGTGGAGAGAGTGAACAGAGGAAATAATTCCCTAAGGGTGCTGTGACTTTCCAGTGTTGGAAAGCCCTAGGGATATATAATTCAACACCATCAGAAGTGACTCTGGTACAATTAGCCTACCTTGGGACAACAAATTGTCCACATGACCTCCTGAAGTTCCCTCCTGCCTGTTTTTGTATGATTCTGTTACTTTAATGATGATAAAAGCCTCAGCCAGAAAACGTAATCACGGTTCTAAATTGTGTGCACGTATAAGCGGCTAACACCAGGACACAAATCCACTGGTAAGAGTGGACAGACCTGAAGAACTACTGCAGACTGTTGAATGTCATCATGTCCCTCTTGTGCACACACACACAAGGGTGTAAGTCCACTGCACACTGCTTCAGCCTCTTAGCGTGACAACAGGCCAATGTTATACATTCAGCCAACCCCAGCAGCACCCACAGGGCCAGATACTGTGGCCCACTGGATCGTGGTCCCATGTGTTCCTCCATAGACCCTCTTGTCTTATCTGCCTTCCTCCTTGAGCCTCAGAGCCTCCATCCTTCACCAAATCCTGCAACACAGTTACCTTCACCAGTTACATCATTCTGAGCAAATGACAGGAATCATTTTTCTAAAGACCTACAGTGCAGTTTTATTCCCCACATGAAGGTTAAATCCTCAGAAAATTACTCACAGAATGCCATCATTGATCCAAATGGTCTCCTACAATTTCATTCACCCTTCAGCCACATATGTTTCTGACCATGTCAAATTAGGAGACTGGTTTCTTGCCCTGGTGGCTTCTCTCTGAAGTCTCAGTTACCATGACACCCTCTGTGCTTCCCAGGCAGGCACAGAGCTCCTCACGCTGATGCTGGGTGGCCTTGAATATGTCCACACTGCTACTGCTTGCTGTTTCATCTGCCCCACAAGAGCATTAAGCAAAAATCAGTGCTCTCTGAAACAGTCACTGTCTGGCTCACTTGCCTACTGTTGAGTTGCCTCTGTTCCCCGTGTTCAGATATTCCCTGCACCACAGAGCTAGGCATGCCTTCACCAGGACATTTCTTGTCTTGTGTCCTAATCTCTGGCTATCCTTTGCTGCTAGATACTTATGCTAGTCTCTGTCATCTCTGCAGGGTCTTCTGTCCTGACATTTCCATTTGACCCATCCCTCACTCAAGCTGCTGTTGCAGTGCCACCTCTGGGGCTCTGGGAGCCATCTGTAACAAAAAGGGTAACACACCATTCCTCCCTCTGCCCCTACCTGCTGTTTTCAGCCATGTGCTGATCCTCTCCAGCATTGCCAACTTTGAACTCAAAGTCATATTATTCAGGGAGTAAACAAGAGTCTCTGTGTTTATCACTGGAACAGTGTGTAGACACAGCTCTCCCTTCTCTGAGGCTGATGTTGTTCACAACCCAAAAGAATGGTGCTTTTTAACTTCAAGCAGAAGCTCACTCACTCGTTCATTGTTGAAAGTGTGGTTATAATTCAAGCCAGGAGTGCACTCTTGGGCAGCATCCCTACCCCATCCAGCATATTAATATGGGTTCACAAGGGATGTGGAGGAGCTTTACGCAAATGGGGACTCGAGACTGAGCCCAGCAAAGCACACTGTTTCCTGGAAGTGCATAAGGAGCCCTAACAAATTCTGCAGGATGATCCATGGACTGAGAGGTATGCTCTTAGATAAGTGCTTTTCTGGCTGAGGGCCACAGACCAACTTGCTCCTGAGAGCCCATGGGACAGCTGGGAAAGCAAAATCTGCCCGGTGGAATACCAATGCCTCTCTTGCCCAAAGACTATCCAACTTCCTGATGTGTGGAAATTGCGGAGTGTTTATTGAAGACATTGGAAAGCTCAGCAGACCTCAAGCTTCCTTCCTTCAATCGAGCACAGTTTTAATCCTTCATTAGGACTGGCCAGCCTTCCTGCATCATGTGTCCCCAAAATGCCAACATTTCCCTATGACCAACAGCCACCAGATAGACCATGAAGATCTGAAGCAGGACAAAGATCTTGGAGTTGTTCATAGACAAGAGCAGGGTCCCTCTCCCACACTTGCTATGGAAGACAACTTGTCTGGGCTTGTGCTGGTGGCTGCAACCCCAAATCCTGCCCTACCACAGGGATTCAGTGTCAGGTGGATGCTGTCAGTGCCATGGGAACCACCGTTCGTGGAAACCATAGATGAACTGCTCATCAAACACAGCCAAAGGATCAGAAATCATCCAGTATTAAGGATTAGATTTGCTGTATATTGTAGGCTGCCTTCATAGTGGCAGCTGGGATATCCCTTCTCTGCATCCAGACCACACAAGGAATATAACAGGCAGAAACCCAGACAGACCAGTAGCCTCTCACAACCTGGCAATACATTAAACTGGCAAGCTATTCTACATGAGTTGAGCTAGAGCAGGCTGATGCTCTTGCACACACTGCCTTACCTGTCTTCCTGATGAACAGCTATTTTGGATTTCCCAGTCATTCAACATACTCATCTGTAAAAACATTTTCTTATTTCTTAAGATACACTCCCCTCCTGTAGTCCTATTGACAATTATGCTAGCACCATGAGACCTCAAGCACTCATCTTCTCAATCACAGCATTTTCAGCAGAAAACGATCCTCTGAAATTCAGACTAGAGACAAAAAAGACTCTATTCTGGTGCCCATGGAACCAAATTTTTTCTCATTACAGATTTCTGTTTCATATCAAAATGTGCACTAAAAAATATACCTCTTGCTCTAGAATACCCATCTTTAAAAGACTTGAAGTGGTATAAAGGGTAATTAATAGGTTAGTCTCATCTCTAACCTCTGTGACACAATTACAAATATTGCAAAATGCAAGAATATTACCCTGCTGACAAATCTGATCTGTCATTAATTTTGGTCCTTGCTAGAGAGGCAAGTGGGATGAAAGGCCAGGAGAGCACATACCTTTGCAACTCCTTTTGTCAGCCAGCAAAAAAAAAAGGAAGTAGGGTGGTTTTTTCATTTTGGTGCTGGCTTGGGACACACAAAGCACCACTATCTGGATGACAAGGAAATGCAGAAAAAAAGCAATATCACTGCAATGAAGACATAGAGCTGTCTTCAGTCTATTATATATTAAGGGAAGGGCAGTCCTCTAGAATGCCTGAAGCCAGCTCTGAAGGCAGAGCTCATATATTCTCGGAGGTGTTGATCTCAGATCAACTTTGAGGGGGAGAAAATACTGCCTCCATCCAGTTCATGCCAGAGGAGATCTCAAGAAGTAAATCAAAGGACACTAGGGACAAATCTTTGATAGAAGCATATCAAAACTTTGTTTAATTTGTTTGCACTGCTGTTGTAAAGCAGACTCATCGGCGACAATATGATCTACAAATGGAATATATTACTAAATCAGGACGCAACTTACTGGAAGGATGAGTAATGATTTCATCTAAGTCCTTACATCTTCCTGTCAATAGCATATCTCTGTGGGGAACATGCTCACCTCTAGCTGAATATCATATAATCCCTGTAGGAGAGACTTCAGGTGCCTGACTAAAAGACATGACACACCAAACCATCCAAGAAACAGTGGGGCAGGTGGTCCCTTGTTGAGATCAGATGTGCATAGATATGTACGTTTGGTGGTATGTTCAATATCCAGCACATAATCCCTTCAGTTTGTAAAACTTGCTTCTGCCCAGGTATGTGGGAAAGGGCCACTTGTTAAGACAGCAGAGAAGGGGGTGATTGTCCTGGATACAGACATGATCATAGACAGTGCGACCTCCGAGTGTGACACACGCCCATGGGATCGCTGTGCGATCCAGATTGGAACGAGTAAGCAGGTAGTTCTGCACATGTACACCTCCATCCTGCTAAACTTTCAGAGCAAATATCTAAAATCCTCAAATGTTGCCCAGGCAGTTTCTCTGAATAGAGCAGGAATAATGGGTTAATGCTTGGACTCAGTGATCTCAGAGGTCTTTTCCAACCTTAATGATTCTGTGACTCTTAAGAGTACATGTGTATGGGGGCTGCGCTGGGTTAAATATCAGAATCACGGAATCATAGAATGGGTAAGGTTGGGAGCAACCACAGTGGGTCATCTGGTCCAACCTCCCTGCCCAAGCTCAAACCACAACTGAGCCCTTACCTTACTTCACATGCCTACCCTGTTTAACTGTAGTTGGTAAACCTATTAGCTTCTGTATCCAGGCAGCACACACCCCCAGTGCTATTTTCAACATTATCACCATCTTCTCTCTTCTCTCCAGACTGATGCTGTCATTTAATCCTGCTGACATTCCCTCAGGAGCATCCTTCAAAATCATCTATTACTATTTCTTCCCAAAGTAGAGCCATGATAGCTTCATCCTCAGTTTTCACGACCTTCTCTGTTCTGGCCCTCTTGATGCTCACCTTGTCTTCCCTCAAAATGTCACAACTAAAATCAGTCCCTAGCTTCAATTCCTTAGCAAACCACACCAAATTCTTTCACTGCTTCACCTTCATCCTCTTTGTCAGGTTTGTGGTCCAACCTCTCAAAAGTTTCTCAAAATGAAACTACTTCTATGGCTTTTCCTGCTTTTTTCCTCCTTTCTTCTAAGATGACTCATTTCCCTTTCCTCTTTGTGGCACCTCCTTCTCCCAGGCCTCCTGCAACACAAAACCTCCTTCCCGAGTACCATCACAGCAAAGTTCAAATCATACCAGTTTCAAAGTTCTCCACAGGTTTGAGACATTCTCAGAAAATCAGTCTTGTCTGTGCTATTTTCAAAACATCCTTTAGTCTCCCACCGACAACTCCTGCCTCTGGTGTTGAGGTGTTGCCTTCCATGAGACACGAGCAGCAACTCCCTTGTAGTCCTCTGCACAAGCAAAGTATGGGCAGCTGGAGGAGGAATCAATGCCATTCTCCTGCCCAAGTTAGCCTTGCTTGAGCTTATCTCAAAATAAACCAGAGTCAGTCTTCATCTGCCACTTGTTTTTGTAGCACAGGATCTACAGCCCATCCTGAGTTGAAAACATCCTTTCTGGGGAGCAGATACGGCTGCTGCATGTTTCCTGCCTCCATTCTGTTATTACAAATGGAGAGTATTTTAAATGCCTGTGAAAGACCTGGCATTACATTAAAGTTATATTGAGAAAAAGTTCCCTTTGGAAAGGAATCTATAATTGAGATTTGGATAGGGAAAGTGTCTGGGGATGTCTACATCCAGATTTATTTTTTTCTCCCCCAGTGGAAAAATAAAGGAATGTGACACTAGGACCATGAGATACTGTCTGAATAGAGTCTCTTGAGCATAGGGCACACTACCCACCATCATTCACCTCTTCCTTGTGTGTGGTGCTCAGGCTAAGTAAGAGACTTAAAAATATTTACCATATCCAAGTAGCCATTTCAGCTGTCTGATTTACAGAAAATTATTTGCCTGACAGGAGCCGCCTCTGAAGCAGTTTATAATTAATACATCCATTTTCATATTCCTTAAAGGCAACATTCATAACAGATTAGAAAGATCAGAGATACCACAAAGATTTCTAAATAACAAGAATTAGTTGTGATAAAGTATATTTGTAGAGTGACAAATAGACTTGTCAACTGCATATCAAAGTTAATAAACAAAAAGGGTTACTGATGGTTTAAGAAAGCATATACAAGAGTAATTCATTCAAGTCTGTAAACCAGAGTACTTGTAGGTAGCTGGCAATTTTTGGGTGCCCTGAATTAGACTTAAACTTTTAAGTTTTTAGAGCCTGGATATTCACATGAGTTTTCTGTTGGTTTGGTGGGTTTTTTTAAGATGAAGATGCTGCAAAAATTGCATCCAAAATTAGAGGGCTTGAAAGGGCTAAATCCATTTTGCCTAAGTCACCATAATGGACATCATATCCTGCAGCTAAGATTGTCAAGTCAGTTGTAATAGGTTTTCAATAATGTTGCAAAATATGTGCAAGTCATAACTTAACTGAATTCCTTGTAATTTCTATGACTAATTAATTATAACTTGTATAAAATATGATGCTCCACTCATATGCTTAGAGTTTAATTAATTTGTAGGTTACATGCCCCTAATAATAAATGTTTCTCCATGATCTTGGTCCAGAGCCTTGTAAGAGTGCACAGCTTTTCATCAGCTTTAAAGGCAACCCTGTCACTGACAGTGGTAAAGTTTACTGAGCCCTACAAAAACTGTCTGCTTCACATAACCTTTGATGAGCATGTACAACAGGCAGTATTTATAGGCTGCCCATGTGAGGGAAAGCACAGGTAATGCTCAGACTGCTTTGTAAAACCTACAAACTGGGTAGCAACTCACCACTGCTGGCCTGGGAATTCACATTAGTGCAGTAAATAGCCAATGTCACTTCTCAGGTAGAAAATTAAATAGAAAAAATCATACAAATTGACTGAATATACTTCATCCTAGTGATGTGCTGGGTCCTACAGTGTCCTCTTCCTATCTGGTGGTTTAGGAGCTGTTTTTTCTAATTAGATCATCCTGAATATTTAATCCAGCCTCTTTTCAGGAACAGTAAACTCAGTCAGCAATATATGTTTTTAACCATTGTTTGATAGAAACATGTTGAGAAAAAATGGTATTTTTCTCTGAAGAATTAAAAAACTGGAAACATGTATTTCTTTGGCAGGATTTGATAAATTGTGCGCCATTATATAATAATACTGTTGTATTTCTTGCTAAGCATAGCAGCTGTCTGGAGGAACCCAATTAGGTAACTTGGCCATTTACTCAGCTAGTCAGTGACCCTCATTCCTATTTTTCCTCATCATCCATGATACTTCCAGAAGGTGCAGCAAACTGTTTCCACAATTCTCAGAAAGTCTCTTTCTCTGCTTTAGAATGGGGCACACACAAGGTCACTGCAAACAATGCTGTTGAGATTGAGGGAACAGCCTTTTTTCCCTTCTAAACCTGAAGTCACACACACCACTTGAAAAATTAATGACTGACTGGGTGAATGTTGTCTCTTGGGAGTTTGAAGTGAGGTCAGTGCTTATTCACCCTCAGGAGAGGAAGATGATTTAATGGATGACACAGTGCCTTGGGCTGCAGGTTCAGGACAGTCACGTCCTGGGTGACCTGAACCTCACTTGCCTGTAGTTCCCCTTCTGGGATTTTATGTGCTAAAAAGGTTCACAAAGCAAGCAGATATATATTCATGGCAGAAAGACTTTCAGGACCCTTACGTGCCATGATGTCTGTTGGGCTCCCAGATTCCCCCCTCCAAACTGTTGGATGGTACATAATTTTGAGGAAACATCCCTATGGCTTTCCCTGCCCTACTCTACATACCTACTGCTGGCCACTGCCAGAAAAAAGGTATGGACTGAGTGGAATTCTGGTCTGACCTTACATATGAAAGGTGAGAACTTTGTTTCCATACCTGCCTGTTCTTGGGGAATGCCTGTTCCCGGGCTCCTCTGGCCACTGTGGAGCTATCCCTTCACATGCCCTCATACACCCCTCAGCCCTGTACTTACTGCAGTATTTATACCATCACAGTAATGCCTCATCATGCTGCCCCACCACAGAGCAGGAGCTCCCAGGAGGTTGGCTCAGCACAACATCCTTAGTTCACAAGCCAAGCTGAGGTCCCTCTCGCTCCCAGCACCATGTCACTTCTTTCTTGTGCAGTAGAGATCTCTGTTTTACTGACCTGCACAACACACAGATTTATCTGCCAGAGATACAAAATATATGAGCTGATACCACAACCAGTTTCTACCAAGGCTGCAAGAAAAAAGGCTGTAACTTGCTGTAAGAGCCACAAGCTCAATCAGAAAACAGAAGGCTCCACATAAGGGAAGCACGACATATAACCACTTAATAAAAACAACCCAAGCCCGCCAGGGAACCCACAGAATTTACAGGCATTGTGCTAGGAGCAGAAATCCAGCCCTCGTGGTCAGCATAGTACTATTAGCAAACACACAGAGCAGTTAATATTTTGAGGTTGTTTTAGCTTTATTTGTGTACCTTGATAGGTGACATTTCCAAGACACTATGAGTCTCTGCAGAGTTGGACCTATTATTAATAGTGAACATGCAGCTGAGCTGACATGACAGAGAAACAAAGAAGTGAAGTTCACATAGTCATTTATGCAGGGAAGGTTATTCCCCAAAGTTTTTTAGCAGCATACCAGTCCCCTTCAACCAGAGACAAATGCCTTGTGCTACCACTACACAAAGCACATCTGGAAACCTACCTCTGCCTTGACTAAGGATGCTTTTTCCCAAGACAATTTTCTCATTTGTTTCTGCTATTGCAGCTAAACATGGGTGGGAGTTTTCTCCTGGGTGATGTTCCCAGCAGGTATTGACCTCCTGTGGGCTTTTGTTCTTCGGTGACTCACTGGCCATCTGGCTCTCAGCCATAGGGATGCCCATATGGTCTCTTTCCTGATGGCACTCCAAAATCCTGCAGGGCAATCATCACTGTCCCTTCTCCCAGGCAACCTGTGAATGGCTGTGGGCAAGATGATAGCTAGAGCCAGACCTACAAGGGGATAAATGGAGACATTTGAAACACTGAATCAGGAATTGGACAACAGGTTTCATTAAAGTCACAGCTGGAGCTACTGGTGACTCAGGTGGATGTGCTGCCAGCGGCTGTAAAGGGAGCTGAAACAGCTCATGAATGACACCTGTGAATAGGTGTTCCTGAGACCCCTGCAGACAGTTCAAGGGAGGGAAATCCCTGATGACCACCTATGGAAACAAGCTGTGTGCTTGGAACCCTATTGCAAAAGGTACTGAGGCCAAAATCTCCTCTCTAGCACTATGCTTGCCCAGCTCCTCACCACGAGGAGCACAGGGAAAGCCCAGCAATTCTTAAAGCTGCTGTAATCCAGAATGAGGCAAATGGATGGGAAAATGTACTAAACAGTTGTGTCAGCCACTGATTGTTTTTGGTTTCTTAGCAACTGTGGGAAAAGAAGCTGCCTGAGATCTGAGCTGTCTGGTCAAATCCAGCAGGCATCCCTCCGTGGAGGACAGCCCTCCTCCTCTCTGCTCATCTGCACAGGGAAACCACTGGTGGGAAGCTCTCCCTAAACAGGGAGTTAGCAAACAAGCCCACCAAAACAGATGAACAGGCTTGTCCTCTTGTCCTTCTCTCCACCGAGAGGCAGGGGAACAAGCTGGCCATCAGAGTCCGCATGTGCGTTTCCTCCAGATGTGGAAAGGTTGTTTGAGATTAGACTGCTTTTCATTTTAAAGATCATGGAAAAGATGAGGGAATCTTGCACTAACAGCTGCAGTCAGTGATGCTCCCAAGTTGCACCAAAAATAGGAACTGTAGGAGAGAAGTCAGGCTCTTCTGTCCCTCAGTGTTAGGGCCAGGCTGGAGGGGAGCAGCAGGACACTCCTGTGGCTCCAGCCATCAGCCACTCCAACCCTGCAAACTGAAACTGAGCCTGACAGCTTGGTGCAGGGGTCCTAAGATCCTCTCCTGGCGGTGCAGATGGCTCAGTTACAGCATCCTTCACACGTTGTTTTGAGAACACTGCTATTGAGTGCATGAAAAGCTGTTTATGGCTGTTTTCCCTGTGATCAGCAGCGTCAGTCTCTTGCAAGTCCCTTGAGCAAATCCACAGAGGGAGAGGGCTGATTTTTGCCAGTTTCGCATCTCAGTGAGCGTTTGTGCTGGAGGTTTCAGCGCTGGTGCAGGGTTTGTGTGGGTCTCTGTATTGGAGCAGCCATTTCATTGTTTTAGTTTTCAGGGACAGTGTTTAAATCATTTAAATTCGTGCCTGTTACTGACATACTGGCTGTGCTCATTGCTAATAGCTTATTTCCATCCATACTAACACCATCTCATTCATTCAGATGTAAGTATGAGGATGCTGACCTGTAGTTAATCCTATATGTCCCTGACTGTTAATTTAATGACTATTAAATATTAATGGGAGCAGAGAACAGAAGTCAGATCACCTTTTCAACAGCTTAGTGCCCCTGTCACCAGGCTACAATGTCATCCTTGATCTTGCTTTTTATATTCCCTTCCTGCCAGTTTCATTTACAGGACAAAGAAAGATACATTTTAGAGAACATTTTGCAGTCAAGCAGCTGTTGCAAGGATTAGAGCTGCACCAGGATCTTCCGCTTCCTAGGTGGATGTTCAAACCACCATGCTGTTGGTTAAAAAAGGGTGTGGGGTTTTTTTGTCTAGAACCTGGGAAAGAGCCCTACACCCCAGCTCAGAGGCTATGCTAGAGAAGGGGAGAATGCAAACAAACACAGACACCCATGACCTAGATGCTCCTCCTGATGCTGTGCAAAACATAATTCATTGTTCAAGGAGAGATGTGGATGGTGTCTGGTGGTTACAGTCCTCCCCAGGGCAGGCGAGCACCAGTCCTGGATCTACCAGGGTGTACCTGTGCATAGTTCATTAAACAAAGCATGGCCGAGTACCGAGGGTGGACCCTGAGGCTCTGGTGCAAACCTTCAACACCGCAGTGCCACGGGCCCTGTTGTGTTCCCAGCCTGCTGGTGGGAAAACTCTCCTGACTAGCCAGGAGTATGGAAGTGAATCCTCCCTTCTAGAGGAGAGAGTTGAACATCACTTTTCAATTCCAGATAGGTATTATCATGTCTTGATTCTCACAGAAAGCATCATCACTGTTGGTCATGTTTCAACAAAGAAAGCCATGTCCCCCACATGACCATCCAGAGAACATTTCACTTGCAAGCCTGTTATGTTTTCAGGCAGTGGGGACCACTGGTGGTGGTGTAGAGATCTCTTTCTCTACATCTTTCCATGCCTCTTTCTCTCATGGTCTTTTCTTTTGCATCAGGCAGTTGTGACTGCATCCTTAAAGCCATGTCTAACTGCTGGAGGTATTTGTCTGTGCTTAAATCTATGTATCTTCATATGATTATATTTTTCTGATTACAAAGCTAATGAGATAAAGCAGAAATCAATCAAAGTAGCTGGGCTTGAAGTGCATTAATACTTAATACTACCTTTTACTATTGTAATTACAATTTATTTACTTTTTTAATTGCTATCTGGTTTACTTATCTCTACGAGAGACACTTCTCAAGAGTATCTTTCTGACTGTAGTATTTTACTTTTACAGAAAAATGCAGGCATTTAGTGAGATGGAAATTACTTCCTTATTATTTAAAATTAATTCAGCCTGTCAAAATGAGCTCATTGCCATGCACAGTGTTTCCTTTTTAATTCAGTCTCAGCCTTTCTAGAAATTGAAATTCTGTGCTGAGATGATGTACATAGCAGGCTTTTTATACATATTAAGCCCTACATATTAGGAGGATTAAGGCCACATATACATTTTAGAATAGGGTACATAATTATGAAACAAATTTTGCAGCAGGGATAAAAAGAATGACAGTTTTCCATTGGTCTTGTAAACTGCTTTGCTAGCCAGGAATGAAGCTGCAAGAATGCCTGATGGGAATAAAAGGGACTCTCTTGCCTGCTCCTTTAGGACTCCAAATTCTGCTAAATCAGGACAAAAGTAGGGGAAATATTTGCATATAAATAATTGGCATGCCAATGCTCCCTCCTTTTCTCTTCTTAGAATAAAAAAGAAGATAATGGAAAGCAGAAAAGGACAGAGGAGATTGAAACTTGTGATGGGTATAGGAAGAGATAACCTTAATAAATGGGAGAAAATTGCCTGTCACCTGCGAAGGGAGCAATGAAAATAAGGGGGTAAGGGAAACGTGTTTCTGACAGCAGCATCCCACAGGAGTTTCTTCAGGACCAAGAATCAATTAGGAAAGGGAGAGAGAGAAGAAAAGGTAGCTTTAAAAGATCTTCATACTTCCCACTCTGTCCTCTGAGCTGCTCTCAGTTCCCACTGCACTCCCTCCTCACAGTAGCTGAATGGGCTTGTGGCAGAGGTTCAGTCCTCTGGAGACAGCCCAGTGTGTGAGGAAACATCCCAGTGATTCATCTGCACTGGGCTGGTGTCCTGGTCACACTCCCTGAAAAGAGAACAGCAGGAAATAAAGAGTTTGGAATGGAGGGAGCAATCAAGGAAAACCATTGCTTGGAAAGGCACTTGAAAAGATTGCCATTCTCATGGTAAGAAGATGACCATGGAAATTATTTTTCCATTCACCAACTGAATCAAAAAAGTAGTTAAATAATTTCAGTAAGTTTGGGTGTACTATAGAAAAGACTTTCAGTGTCACTCCTATTTCCAAGAGGGACGATGTGGGGAGCAATATACATGTCAGTGTTACCTCAGTCCTTGGGGAGGTTATGGAGTAAATAGTCCGGGAAATCATTTCCAAACACAAAGGACAAGAAGCTGATTGGAAGTAGTCAGCACAGATTTACAAAGTGGAAATCACACCTGAGAAAGCCTGAAAACCTCGTACAGTGACATGATTGCCTCAGTGGTCGAGGGGAAAGCAGTGAGTGGCATTGTTCATCTTGACTTTAGCAGAGATTTTGCATGCTTGCCATAATTTCACAGACAAGGCGATGAAGTGTGAGCTAAACAACGAGACAGTGAGGTGGACTGAAAACTGGCTGAACTGCCAGGTTAAAGGGCTCGGATCAGTGGTACAAAGTCCAGCTGGATGATACGGCAGATAAAAAACTGAGAGAAGTGTTGAAGCAGCAGAGGGTTATGATGCTATCCAGAGGGACCTCAACAGATTGGAGAAATTAGTGGACAGGAACCTCATGAAGCTGGGATACTCCCAGTCCTGCACCTGGAGAGGAACAAGCCCACACACTAGAATATGCTGGGGGCCACTCAGCTGGAAAGCATCTTGATAGGAAAGGACCTGGGGTCCTAGAGGACACCAAGTTGCCCGTGAGCTAATGATGTGCCCTTGTGACAAAGCAGGTTCACAGGATCCTCCACTCCGCACTGGTGACACCTGCAGTGCTGTGCCCTGTGTTGGGCTCCTCAGTGCGAGAGAGATGTGGACACACTGGAGAGAGTCCAGTGAAAAGACAACAGAATGATGAAGGGACTGGAGAAACTCTCCTGTGAGAAAAGGAGAGCTGGTGTTGCTCAGCCTGGAATAGAGAAGGTTCCATAGGGACCTTGTGAGTGTGTATAAATACCTGATGGGGGCCCAGTAAAGAAGACGGAACTAGACTCTACTTTGTGGTGCCTGGGCACTGTGTAAGACACAACAGACACAAATTGGCATACAGAAAATTGCATTTAAACTTAAAAATACCTTTTTTACAGCAAGCATGGTCAAACACTGGAGCAGGCTGCCAGAGAGATGCTAGAGTCACCATCCTTGGAGATACTGAAGACCTGACTGGACATGATCCTGAGTGACCTGCTCTAGCTGACCCTCTGAACAGTGCAGTAGGACCAGGTACCCCAGAGGTCCCTGCCAGCCTCTGCAGTTTTCTGAGTCTCTGACACTGAGACAAGAAAACTGCTGACAACTGGCAGATAGAAAATAATAATTTTGGTTTAATGATTTGCAGTAAAAGACCAGTAATAAACAAGGGGTTGACCTTGCCAAAGAGATGCAGTGGTGAGCAGAGGTGCAAATAGGTCCTCCCACAGGATCACCACTGTAGCAGGGGAGAAGTTGCAGCACAGCCCACATGTGGCTGAATCACAGAATGAGGGAGGTAACTCCCACTATTGCTCCCTTAGTACGAAAGGATGTAAATAAAGCTCTGTAAAACAAAACCTATTGGCAGGAACAACCATCTTCAAACACAAGTCTTGGCCCTTGGCAATAGGCACCAGTGCTTGCACATTAAACACAGTTCTTGCAAAGAACAGCTGAGGGAGCTGGGATTGTTTAGCCTGGAGAAGAGGAGGCTCAGGGGTGACCTTATCACTCTCTACAACTGCCTGAGAGGAGGTAACAAGTGACAGGACAAGAGGAAATGTCCTGAAGTTGCAGCAGAGGAGGTTTAGATTAGATACTAGGGAAAATTTCTTCACTGAGTGGTCAGGAATTGGAACAGGCTGCCCAGGGAAGTGGTAGAAACACAGTCTCTGAAAGTATTCCAAAGGTGTGTGGATGTGGCACTAAGGGATATGGTTTAGTGGTGAACTTGATGATGATGGGTTAAAGGTTGGAACTGATGATCTTAGATCTTTTCCAACCTCAACAATTCTATGATTCTGTGATTCCCTATCCTGGAATTCAAAACCTCAACAACTGCAGATCTGCTTTAACTTGTGCTACTTTGATGGACGTTTCTGGTGAAACAGGCACTTGGAAATGCTGCAGTGCCAAAATTGTAGGAATAACAGACCATGAGAGGAAGTCAAAACTTGTTTTCTCCCATGTTCAGAGCCTTCTTTGTGCCACCTGCTGTGACATCCCCCAGCAGCACATCCAAGGTGGGAAGCACACCTAGGCTCTTATCTCTCTCTCTCTGCAGTTTGTTTCAAGTGTTTGCAATTAGCTAAGGATCCTGCCACCAAACTGTTTTGGGACAGCAAGGTGTTGGTTTTTGCAGATTTAACACAAGTTACTGTGAATCATCAGGAGCATTTTATAGATTAGGTTTCTGATGTTAAACAGACTGTTTTAATTTGAAGTATTTCGTATGTACCTTGCAAAACAATATAGAAAAACACCCCACATTTTTCAGATAAACTAGGAGACTTTAATTTTTTTTTTAAATCTGGTAACTTCAAAATACTGTTTAATGAAGGAACCTAAATCCAAGAAGTTATTATTTTTTCATTTTGTACATTTAATAAGAGTTTCTGACATATTCCAATTTTACACTGTTTTGAACTGTATTAAAAGTAGCAGTAATTAATTTTCTTACTAATGCCACATATTTTGAAGTTACCAGGACTGCTGTGAGTGAGCAGGTAACTGTAGATACCGCAGTCCCCTCTAGTGGGGAAAATCAGACCGTGCCGATTTTGCAGGACCTGCTGCATTAGCAGTGGCTGGATATAAAAGCTTTGCTTTTCCCCAGATATCCTGAGGACTTTGAGTCGATTTTTTTTCTTTTTATGATTTGTTATTTATTTATGGTAAGATTTTTTTTTTCTGAAGGAGAGAGGGGCATGTGAGGCTCAGGTTCAGTTCTTACTTGTGAACCTTCAGAGCAGGAATTCATTACATGCCCTCCAAATCCTCCTGCCAAAAACCAGCAAGTTTTGCTTCAAGTACCTTATCTCCACAAAACATTTTGGAAGCTGATTTTTTTAATAAAAAGGAAACTAAAGGATTCATGAAGGACAGCTTCACCAGAGATCACCATCCAGCTCCTGTCTCAGCAGCTCATCTAAACCCGTCTTAAAATCCTTTTGTACTGGCATTTTCTGATTCAGAATTGTGCCCTTTTAATATTCCCCTGTTCTGTGAGCAAGAAGCAGTGATGTTTAGGTTTTAGGAAGCCATTTTCATCACTATAATAAAGAACACCCCCTGCTCAAGAACCTTATCTGCCCATTTGTTACACTTCTGTTGTGCTGCAGCTCTAAGGGAGAACTGTGTCTACCACCCCACATCTCTTTTTTGTTTTTCTCTTACATAATTGCCATCATGTTTTTAATTAAGTTAAATAGGATGTTGCACTGAGCTCCTCAGCAGCTTCCTGAATTTTGTGATCTATCCCATCAATCGACTGAAATCAGAGCACTGTCTCTGCTGGTACCATGTGCACTGAGTGCAAGTCACAGATATTTGCATGAACCAATTTATCTCTTAAAAATATTTCTTCTTGACTGAAGAATAAATTGCCTTTACCCTAATGCGGTAGGTAATGAATTGCATTTGAAATGTGTTTATTTTTAGCAAACAAATGCTAATGGCAGCTTGCTGTTAAAAATAGACTGTACATTTGGCACAGAAATATGGGCTGGGGAATCGTTCTTCCCTGATCAGTGGAAATGCCCTCTGTGTAAGTCACCTGGGGAGAAAACATGATGTTCCTAAGTAATTTAGTCCCTCCAATGGGAGAGATGGTGAACAGCAAGACACTGCTGTCACCTGAGCCCTGCCTTATGAATTGCCCCTGTAGCCCAGCATCCTCACGGGGCTGTCGTCCCTCCTGTGGGGGCAAAGGCTGTAAGATGGAGATGGCACATTTTTCTTTTCTTCTCTCCCTGTTGGACATCAGTGGGTGCAATGTGGGTTTTTATGTGCCTCTAGCTCTGCCTGGCTGCAGGGAGTGGGGGCATTTTGGTGGGGGGAGCACTGCAGGACCCCTAGCATTACCAGCTCCAGCTCCTCTCTCAGCAGCTGCTCCCCAGGCCGAGGGGCTTTATCTTGGACAGGTTTTCCTAATGTCTGTGAAATTTCCCTGGCTGCACTCTAAGTCCATTACTTGTCACATTCCCATGATTTATTCCCTTCATTTTCACAGCAGCTTTTTTTCATAGTTAAGAGTGTTATGTCCAGTAAGTCTCCTTTCCTCTAGATTACACAGATCAATTGCCCGTGTTTTCTCTTACATTAAGAATTCCAAGGCTTCTGACACTTTTGTTGTTCCACTCTTGTATTTACCAGGTAGGTCCACTTCTCCCTTACAATTTAGTGCCAAAAAGCCAACCATGCAGCTGAGGCCTTGCTGAGCAGCCTGACAGACTCACTTTGTGCATCTTGCAGATAAATTTTTCTGCTTCTCCAAAATGGTAGGGCATTTGTCTGTTTTTCACAACAGAAAGGCCTTGTGGGCTCATGTGGTCATTCGGTCCCTAACTTTTATCTTGTACAACTCCCTCTTCTGCCATGCATGTATTGCTATTGAATTGTGTTCTGGTTTTTAGACCATTTCTCTAACTCATGATAAATATTGAATACTGTTTCTGTCCTACAACACTCTTGGAGCCCCTCCTGAATTACTGTGACCTACAAATGGAGGAGGACATCCTCTATTCCACTGGAGATCCTCTATTCCACTGTCCAAGTGGTTAGTGAAAGTATTTCAATAACATCAGACCTAAAATAAATCCCCATGAAACTCTAATAAATGCAGTCCTTCAGCTGGACAGTGAGCCACTAATCACCACCACCACTAATCACACTAATCACTCACTAATCACCACTAATCACCACTGTTGGAAAAACAGTATGTTTTTCCAACAAGTTTTGCATTTATTTTCATAGTAGCTTTCCTAAATAATGTTTCCTAAATGCTATGAGAATGCTTTTCAGATTTTTCAGATTCATGGTTCAAGTCTTTTTGTAGTCTGGCTTATAGAATTGGAAAACAGATAACCTTCCAAGCACACAGGTGCTACATCAATGAGTGTTCATCAAATGCTTGTTCTATACTTTCAATAGACTTTTTTTCATCCAGCCCCAATGGGGCTGCTGTGATACAAGGGCTGGTCTTCTCACCTCACTTTTAATTCCTGAGTGAAGAATTAAAGTGCCAGTTCTGGTAATTTGGTTACCAGAGAGATACTCTCAAGGTCTGGCTGCACCATCCAAATCCTCCAAGTGTGGCAAATGGTGCCTGGGAACAACCCATCTGCTCCTGCTGTCAGCACTGGCCATGTCAGCACTCCCCTCCCTTGGAAAAGGGACAGTATTTTTGCTTACAAGTGTTGTCCTATGATTCTCAGAACTCCTAAGGTTAGATCTGCCCTGGGAATAATTGCATGGTGCATCATGGAAGAGCTTGTCCATCCCTCCGAAGCCGCACAGAGGCTATGTCCTTCTGCTTCCAATGAAACAGCCCAAAGCACGTCTGCTCCTCTGCACCGTTCATTCCATCTGGAGCAGGGACAGTCTGGCTACCTGTGGGCTACTGAGTTTTCCAGGCATGGGAGTTATGGAAAGCAGGGGTCTTCCCCTCAACAGCAGCAGAGACCATGTCAGACTCCAGCACCTCCTGCTCTCAGGGCCGAATGTCTGCCAGCCTCCAACGCATCCTTCCACTGGTGCTCCTCTGGCACCAGATAATTTTGCGCTGAAAGCTCACTGTTAGAAAGGGGTCCTTTGAGGAGGGATGATGTTAACTTTTCTGTGGGAAGTTTTCAGTCACAGAGAGGGAAGTATTTTAGAAGTGAAGACACAATTCTGCTCACACAGGCTCGAGTCAGGAGGCTGGCAGTTCCCACCACTTCACTGCTGAAGCACAAAACTTGTACGAGACACAACCCCTACTCAAGAGATTACAAATCTAATTTTGAACATTGTTTTCCAGATTTTGCTTGAAAGGTAGGTTCAAATACGGCAGAGTCCCCTTCTTCCTGCCAAAAGATCTTACATAGAGATCTCTAGCCAAAAAATGCTGCCTTCATTTGACAGAAAGGACCCAGTAGGACCAGACAAGAAAACCCAAGACTGAGCTGTTGCTAGTTGAAAATAACATAAAAAGACTAAGAATTATAAGCTTAACTGGAAAAATGGCAAGATCCTGAAAAAAAAAAAGTAAATATTATTTATTTCAAACATGATCAAGAGAAGGTTCTTCTCTTGGGGAAAAAAATCCCAGTGGGAAGTCCATGATTGATCCTTGGTGCTTCTCATTATAATATGATCTTAGGAGCTGTTTTGGTTCTATTGAGTCAAAAAAGACCCAGAATGGTCCAAAAGGGTTTTCATCAGATGTAGATTTTAACAGAAAACATGGCTGGGAGTCTAGATAAAAATCACTAGTTAAAGAAAAGTAGAACTGATTCCTTATTTATAGGCTTTAGCATTTCCTGGGACCAAACCCATTACTTCCTAATTCTAGACTACAACCTAAACTGGAATTATAACAATTAAAAGTCAGGGATCTAAAGGAAGATTTACCCATGGTGGCATGTGTTTCATTAGCAGGTAACATGAAGAATCAATATTTTATGACCTGTCACATATTTGAGTCATCTGTCATGTTTTATCCTTAGATATTGAAGTTGTTTGACAGCTCTAAAGTAGAAGGAAGCAAAACAAAAAAGAAGTTTTTTGCTGGTGTCACACTGTCAGACAAATTTAACAGGTAATAGTCTACAACAAGCAATTAAAACACATTGGTCTTTTATTACAGAACAAATTCTACTCTGTGGGGCCTGAGGGAAATGCATCTCATAAAATTTGCTATTTTTATGTAAGAAGCCAGCACAAACTATACTTTCCCTGCATAAAAAAAAAATCAAAAAGAAGCAGAAATGCTGCTACTTCGCAGTGCACAGATGAATCCTGATTTGGGGACCTTACATAACAGGGAAGCAGAAAGATCCACCTGCAAAACCTCAGTTTGTTTCCTGCTGAGGTCCAGCTACTGATCCCAGAGTCAGTGCAACCACAGACCTATAGGGGAAAACACCCAAATGGAGGATACAGTCTTTCTGTTGTCCAGATAAAGAGATTAGTTCATATGAAGATGAGGAAGGGATGAAGATGAAATGCCTGTGGAATTACCTACAGGTTTATAAGTGACACAACTGCTCATGCTTTCTGTTTTCCAAGTTCCAATTCTGAATCACATGTTGTACTTGAATCTCAGCTTAAAAAAACAAACAAACAAAAGATGCAAACAAAACCAAACAAAAAACAACCTTCTGTTCCTCATAATTGCAAAGAAAACCACTAGCTCTGAGGAAATAAGAAAGAAATCAGACTTTTCAGAACTCATGTTTATATGTCTTCCTGGTTGTTGAAGGTTTATGGTTCATTAAGTCTTTCTGGAAAATGAGGACTTTATTTCATGAGCAGCACTGACAGGATGGGTCTTCCTTCTCTTCCAGTGTGGAACAAAAAAAGGAGACATTTTCATTTTCATTTGTCTGTAGGTAGTTAGTCTAAAAGTAGCCAAGATCTTTTTTATCGGAGCATTTTCTTTCATTTTCCACATCCGCCTAGAATAGTTCCTTTCATGTGTTAAAAAAAAGAAGCATCCGAGAAAATTTCAGTCTCAACAAATTGGTATTTTGCACTGAAAATTCCTTCAATATAAAGTTCCTATGGGTAACACCAGAAAAGCCCGGGAGAATGAAGAAATCTGAATTGTAGCTTTTTTCCCTTTCTCCAAGCAAACAATAATATGAGACTTTGCTAGCAAAGGGGTTTGAATATCACCACAGAGAAGGAAGAGGGTGGACACATGGTGATGTAAGGGCTGTAGGAATGACCACCAAGCTCATCTCCAGGGTTCAGTGACCCATCACTTTGGGATCACCATGAAACAAGCACGTTCACCTAAGTACAACCACCGCTGATGCTTTCCACAGTGCTGCCCAAGTGGAGTAAGACACCACACATGGCAGATGCTCAGTCCATGGTGCCAGGTGCTCAGCAGCGTGTCCCAGAGACAGCCCAAGGTGAGCACTAGGCCACTTGTCCCTGGTCTGTACAACAGAGGCTCAACTGCCTTACCACGCCCATTGGGAAAAAAGGAGGTTTTTCTTTTTCCTTGAGCTTCTTCTTATTTTTAAACGTGCCAGGACTGGCACAGCAGCTTGGCTCGCCCTGGCTGCAGGGACTTTGCCGCCGGCAATGCCCGGCCCTGCGGCCTCTGAAACCCAGGCAGCCTCTGCTCTCCCCCAGGGCTGGGCGATCCGAGAGGATGTGACCGCTAGAAAAGGACACCAAATTAGGAGATGTTTCAGTGTCTGAGGCAATGAAATATTTAATCCCTGCTCTCTCTGGGATATGCATCATCACAGATTTACTTATCTGCTGCTCAGTGACAGCAGCGGCTGACAGGGACGATGACAGCTGACACACATTAACCCAGCTGCGCAACACAAGCTATCACTCCAGAGCACAAATCCATCATTATTATTTAAGCACCAAGGAGGTGTCTCAGTGCCAGATACCAAATACAGGCGGCACCTGCACTGGAAAGTTGACACTGCCAGGGTCTCTTGGAGGTGAGGGGGCCTCACCAGGACCTTCAGCCCTGGCAGTCCCAGCAGGGCCAGCAGCAGTGGCACCAAGGTACACACAGGGTCTCCTATGCCCCCACTGCTGACCTGGCCATACCCTGGTGGACCAAAATGAGAGGGGAAGATGGACAAATATTACTTGTTTAGGGTGTGGGTGGGTGGAAGCTTTTATTGAGTTTGCTAGAGCTACACAGCAGGATAGTGCATTAACCCCCCCCTCTAGTAAGGCTGCAGGTGGAGAGAAAGGCTCCTCAGGGAGCGCTGCTGTAAATGCAGCTGTGGGGATGCAACTGGAACAGAGTTGTTTCCTTTGTCTAAGCTGCCCCCCTTTTTACAGATGAGCTTAATTTCTGAGCAAATCTATCCTCTTTATCTAATAGGTTGTTCTGAATTATTGCTGTCTCTGAGAAACTGGTGACTGAGCTTTGAGGAATCCTGGTGAAATTGGGGCTTGATTTGAGATGGTGGGCTGGAGATTTCCTGCTTTCCTGTTAGTGTTTCGTACTGGATTGGTTGCTGCTCGAGACTGCCCTGCTGTCTCTTCCTGTTACAATGGCATCCTTGCATTGAAAGGTGCATTTTACCAAGACTTGTCTTATGGTCATTGGTGGGAACAGCCAAACAGTGGGAAAATTGTCCATGTGTCTGTGTGAATCAGGTGCAGGGTAGAAGGGGGAAAGAAGCCACCAAGGATTCTAAGCCCTGGAGCCGATCTTTTATTGTGTGGGATGTGATCCTTCCAGAGGAGGAAATAAACAGGACTATTTACAGCACTACATGGATGCCTGCCTAAGACTACAGGGCTTGCTGGATACACTGGGATGTCACCTTCCTGTTCTGACCCAGAGGACACTGGA
Source organism: Aleadryas rufinucha (assembly GCA_013397815.1). Classification (NCBI taxonomy): domain Eukaryota; kingdom Metazoa; phylum Chordata; class Aves; order Passeriformes; genus Aleadryas; species Aleadryas rufinucha. The sequence continues at coordinate 305,348 of VZTH01003604.1, read as the reverse complement.
GCACACCTGTCATTCAGGGCTCTTGCAAACCAGCTTGCCTTTCTGCATGCTTTTCAGCTGGCGATTTCCTAACACAGCCCTCCCCTTCCTTCTCTGAGATGGCTTTTTTTTTTCTCTGCACTGCTAATTGCAGTTTGCCTTCTGTGCTGAAAGCTCTTCAGGGAAGGAATCTCCTTCTTTTACAAAAGTGCCCTTCACACCTCTAGAGCAACTCAAGAAAATGTTTAAGGGAATAATATAAATTAATAGCAATAATAAATCCTTACACATTGTCCAAAACCTGCATAAATTGGGTTTGGAGCAAGAAAGGGAAGATGACAGAAAAGTCTTCAAGACCATGAGCATTCAACGCTGTCCTTGCTGCAAATCAGACAGGTTTTCATGACAGATTCACCAAAAAGCTCACCCTCTCCCTACACCCTGGCTTTGCCAACTCCCAAACCCTGAGTCTCTTCTAGCTGAGTATCATCTAACCCCACAGAGATTTTTTTCAGTAGTTTAACATGTAATTTCATACCTTTGGAAACAATTGTAGGCCTTATGTACAGTTCTAAATACTTCCTACTTGCCTAGAGAGTATCTAGCCAGTTAATTAACATTCCTGTGCTCAGTAAGCTAATCATTAAGCTGCAATTTTGAAATCTCAGACCAAAGCTGCTCCAGATCATTATCTTTCTGTTGCCCATAAACATGTAACTTGGCACTTGTATCTTTCTCAAAGGCAGAAATGGGATCAATATTTGCAGCTCATTAGCAGGTTTTGGTTGAGAACCAACATTACAGCAGCCAACCAGTCAGAGAGGAGTGTGTCAGGAGGAAGGACACACAGCCTTGCCTTGGTGAGCCCCTGCCCCACAGGTGCTCTGGACAAAGTCCTGCAGCTGCAGGAGCCTACCCCTCCAAAGTGAGCCCCAGCAACTCCACTCCCAGCCCAACTCATCCATCAAATTTTCTCTTCCCATCAGCACAAGTACATACAAAGAGAAAGTTTGGAAAACTTCTGGAAATCCTTGGATGTGCCTTGGCATGGATTTGTGCCATGCTCCCAGGTCACAGAGCTTTGGCACTGGCCAAAGAACAGGGAAATTCATTTCACACCAAAAAAAAAGAGAGTTTAAATGCTTTTATTATTCTGCAGTATTTAAGGTTCATCAGCATTGATATTTTTCTTATGTTTTCTTTAAAAACATAGAAAAGACATTTAAACTTCTTGCAATGTTTTAGTTATTGTTATACTTAAAAAATCAGCTTTTTTTTCAGGAAATTTCATTCACAGAAATGTCATATTAATGTGATGGAATGGCTAGAGAACTGTCACAGCCCTATTTGTTTCTGTTAGGAGGAAACACTCGCTGTATGAATTGGGAAATCATCTGGAGAAATCCAGTCTGTTGAAAAAAGAGCAGAGCTCCGTTTCTGTCACACCACTAAAATAAGCCCCATCGTAGCAGCTTCCTTACACAGAGATCCTGGCTGGCACCTTCAAGAATCTGCTTCAGTATCTTGGCTTTCTCCCAGCACCGAACTCCCACTCCCTCTCTGCTCACAGAAAAGCAGCCTCAAGCCAGCGTGGAGCCTGAGCACACACTGAAGGCAGCGAGTGGCTCTTGCAGGCTGGGGCTCACTCACAGCCCCCCAGCCCACGCTGGCCCTGGGCTCTGCCTCCTGCCTGCCCTCACTGCCCAGCCCAGACAAGGAGAGCTTTGTATCAATGGCAGCAAGGTTTGTTTTCCCAAACCAAAAACGTGCCAACATCAACGTCTAACATTGAACATTGCCTAGCGCAGAAAAGCTCTTGGAAGGTATGATGCTACTAAAGCTAGATGTAAAATGTTATTAACAAAATAAAAAGGCATAAGATTGTACAATGCCAATCCCAACATTTTCTGGCCTATACGCCCAGAACCTTGTCAAGGTACCTCACTGACATGGCTGGAACCTCAGAGGAGCTCCCAGTAAACAAGTACATCAAAGTTTGAAACAGTTTTTAAATATAGACACTGCAGAGCTTTCTGAGCAGTCTGATCATGCAGCTTGAAGGCTGGAGAAACAAATGAAAAAACCTATGGATCCTCTGGGTTCCAGGGGAGAAACTGAAAAACAGCTACAGCAAATGGGCAGAATATAAAGAAAGTGAAACATTTTCTCATTTAACAGTTAAAGAACAGGAAGAGTTTAGGAATTACCGTTCAGAGACTCCTGTTTAGTGACAGCAATTTATTTGACCATCTGGGCAAAGAAAGACTGCAGCAAACCACATGGAGGAAATAAAAATAGATGAACAACAAGTGACTGATTTTACTTGACTTGAGCCTACAACTCTGCAGAGCAGGAAGCTACTTCATGTGAAAGACATTATTGATGAAGGCATTTCAGCCTCTTGCCAGTCCTTCCAACAACATACTAGATCTCCCATGCCAGCAAACCTGTCCTGAGACGTGACTCCCATCCCAAACTTGACAGAAACACCACCAAGTACAAAAGACAAATTGATGAGCCTTCTGGAAAGGGACCACCAGAGGAAGGAGCATTTCTGTGATGTTCCACAGTAAAAGAAAACTCTTTAGGAGAAAGAATAGGAGGCTTTTTGCTGTGTTTGTTCATTATGATAAAAATCTTCCGTTCCTTGACAGAAGCAAATATTGAAATGGAGGAAAAGGCAGCCCAGTGTTCAGCAGGATCTGATCATGGCATCTCAGTGTGCCGGTTCTCACCTTGGACAGACACACAGCCTCCTCCTGTGTCCAGGGCACACTCGCTGTGTGTGACAGTAGCAGAGGGATGGTGATGCCTGCCCTGGAGGTACAGCCATGAGCACCAACCTGCCCAGATGAGGAACCCAAAATCTGTTGGTAGCGAAGCGTGGCTAGCAGAGCCATCACCCAAGGGAGCCCTGTTTCCACCAGCCCAGACTGGTGCCAGCAGATGACAGGGATGACAGCTACAACTTGATCCATCCTTGGATAGCTCATTCTTCCCTCTGCCTGTCACTCTCCTCCTGTCTTTCTCACCAATAAATACACATATGTTGTATTCTTGGAGTTGCATTCAAATCAGAGGAAAGCCACCTGAGCCAGGGATTAGGAAGGGTGGCAGGGAAGCTTGAAGCCTGCCCATATTCAGAGTTTTAAAGCCTGTCACTGCCACCTGGCTATATTTAAGAGTAGTTGAAGGAGGGTCTTTCAGAGATAAGAAAACTGCCAGGTTCTAAAGAGGTTCCTTCTTTAAGCTGCTGTAACCCCATTTCACAAGATTTGCAGTCAAAATTCACCTGCTCCTCCAGGCACAGTCTCAGTGACAAGAGAGCTAAGCTGACTGATGTATGTAGCTTGGCTCATGCCTTCCCATCAGGCTGGCCTGCTCCTTGCATCCCTGCCTAGTCAATCCTTAAGCTGTTTAGCTGATCTTACTGAGCCTTCCTGAGCTGGGGTTGGAATCTCAGACCCAGCTCCTGCAAAGCCATTTGCTCCCCAGGAAGGCAGTCCTGGTGCACAATGGCACACCCCAAAAGGACTAAAAATACCCATCCTCAAGCCATGCTCAGACAAGGTCTCTGATAGCTTGTTACAAACAACTAATCCAAAACCATCTAATAATTTGATATTTAAGGCTGAAGGTCTTCCATGCATGGGCAGCAGCTTCTCTCTTCTTGTGTCCATGAATGCAGTTAATCACTTTGTGCAGGGTAATTATAACTCCAAGATTCACACACCTCACTTTGTCCATCTCAGATTTAGGCCTTCTGTCTCATCCAGGTCTATGGTCCCACAGGAGCCAACAGCACTCATCCATCCTGGGAACCATCCTAAGATTAAATGAGTCTCCCCAGGAGGGCCCTGAACCTCTCCAAGGACATCCTAGACCCTCACATCCGATATCTGACTGTAAGAGAGCTGATGTGATGTGAGATGCATCTCCAGGCCTAACCTCCATCTTCTCTCTCTCCTCCCAAAAAATCTTCTCACCTTTCTCAAAATTTCCATCTGGAAGAAAACGGGAACATGAAGTCAAGACCACAAATGGTTAGTCTGCCCTGACCCACTCCGGGCTCCAGACTTAATTTCCAAATACATGTCTCCTTTCATACCTTGGCACAGGTGGTTGGACTTCATTGCTGAATGCCTTTTTTTTTGATCAATTTTTCTTGACAACCACATTTAGTCCTGGAGACTTTTGCTTATTGTTGTAATAGCTTCAAAAAACTTCTGTGTGGAGAAATCAACAATGCTGAAAATAATGTATCCCTGCCATGTCACTCTTCCTCTTTACTGTGAGGGTGGTGAGGCCCTGGAACAGGTTGCCCAGAGACACCTTGTCCCTGGAAGTGTTCAAGGCCAGGGTGGATGGGCTTTCAGCAGCCTGGTCAAGTGGAAGGTGCCCCTGCCTATGGCAGGGGGGTTGGAATGAGATGACCTTTCAGTCCCTTCCAACCCAAACCATTCAATGATTCCATGATTCTCCCCCCACAGCACACTGCCTGCAACCGAACAGCCTCTGAACTGACAGCCATTTCCTCCTGCCATGTTTCAGTCATTACATAAAACAGAAAAAGGGGGTGAAATCCAATGTAAGATTAAATTGGATTTTAAAACTACAAGAATTGGCCAGAGTCTTTCAGGGAGGGCAGGACAGTCACTGAGTGCATTAAGTGTTCAAGGAGTGTAGCTTTAGGTCTGACGGTGTGCTGGGTTTTTTCTTGTGAATGACAGCATGTAAGTCAACAGCAAAGTTCTGTCCAGCTGTGTGTTGTACATAGATGCTGGAAACTTGGCAAAATTGATTTGATTGGATCCTTCAACATTTTTCTGTTTCTTCTCTGAAAACTATGTCTAATAAAACAGTGTTCTGTCTGTTCAGCCCACCATCGCCCCTGTGGCCCTGAAATCATCTGCCATGGATGGAAGCAACTGCACTTGTAATAGAGCAGCAACAATATAAAAGAGAGAAGCAACAATATACTTTATTGATATAAAACACTGATTTAACAAAGTTCAATAGTAAATGCAACAATGGTTTAACAAGATTCAATGGCAAGATTGTTTATTTACTGCGTAGAGGACAAGGTCAGACAACTGCCAGAGAGACCCTGTCGTTGAGCCATGAGGTTCAGAAAGAATCCCCTTGCATTCTAAACCCCTCCTCAAAGAGAAGTGTAGGTGTGGCTGAATCCAATCGTAGTCTCAGACTTGTTCAGTGGTTTATGTCTGAAAGATTATATTTGCACAATCAATCCTTTGTACCACTTAGCTAAGATTTCAAAGTTAACATGCTATTAACCACTTACCAAGGTTCTGTTGCAGTGAGGAATCTCTGAACTTCGAGGAGTAACCTGGAGAGTGGGACATCCTGGCATGCCACCCACCATTCCAGACAGCCCTTGGCTACCCTGCTGCCACCCCACCCCCAAAGTCCAGAGAAAGCTGGGTGCAGCCATCAGAGCCCCACTGGTAGTTAGGGCTGAAGCGGCAGAGGGGAGCTCCCTGCCACAGTATCCTCTTGTATGCTAGGAATGTGCTTGTGCAGCCATGAACTGAGCCTTCTGACAGCAAAACCGCCTGAGCCACACATTTAGAAAATTCCTGAATGCTCATGGAACCATTTCCTACAGTCCTGGAAACACAGCCTGCAAGCCAGGAGTTCAGTTTCTGCCACTAATGGTGAGCAAGATACCACCCAGCAGACTGAAGAAGTGCCACTGTTCCGCTCAGTTCTGATTTCACAGGGCTTGTATACTGAGTTGGTGAAAACCTTGTCATTTTTTATGTGATTCAATTCTATTTTATTGCAAGGAAGTGCTGCAGCAGAAGAGCAAGCTCACCCACCTTCTGCTCAGATGAGCTTCTCCTCTAATGCCATATGGACAAAACCGCCACACAATTTCAATCCCAAAATTTTGTAAAAGTTTTAGTAACTCCCCAAGGTTTACTATGCATTCTCTTTAACCCTCGCCCTCTCAGGTAGTCTTTGATAGATGCGAGTGATGGCAGAGTAGGCAGTTGCCAGATCCTGCCTGCTGGTTTGCCAAGAGGAGGAGGAAACGCCTTGGGCAGCTGTGGTGTGGACAGGTTATTTATCACATTTTGTTGAGAAGTTGCTGAATTGCGAAACACTGAAAGAGAGCTGCTAGCAAAACAGTTGGAGAATTTCTGTCCATTCTTCTTCAAACTCCACAGGGTAGCCTTGTATCCTCCTTACTGTGTGTCAGCTGCAGTGCAGGAGTAGGCAGCAGAGCACAACTTATTCTCCTCCTGGCCATACAGCTGTTTCCAGGATGATCTGTGGACAGCTTCTCCAAAACATGCAATAGAGTTTCAGCTTGGATCATCAGGATTCTTGGAGAGGACTTGAGTTGGTGCCTGGCTGTTTACTGAGAGCACAATTTGCCCCAGGTGATGGATAAGCACCCCCTCATGAGGCCAGGGCAAAGGATGCTCAGTGCATCAAGAGGGAAAAGATACCCACAGCAGGTAGGGAAATGGGAATACACATAAATCCTCTCTCTCATCACATGAAAAACAAAATAATTCTCTCAGGCCACTCAAATTGGATTTGTTATGTGTTTTGAAGAGACTGTCTTCAAGGAATTAAAAGATGATGGGTCATTGGCTGCTCTGTGCAGCTGGACCTCTATCTGCCTTTCATGCCTTTTAAGTATACACATCTGGATATTGTCCAGGCCATGAATATATGTTACTGTTTGAATTTTGGGCTACAGTGGCTACAAGTGGAATTTTAACACACTTGGCATTCCACCAACCCTGATGTAAGCAACAAAACCATCTACCTGTGGTTATGAGGAGCTGACCCAGATCAGTGTGTCCAAAAAGGGCAACAAAGCTGGTGAAGGGCCCAAAGCACAAGCCCTATGAGGAGCAGCTGAGGGAGCTGGGGGTGTTTAGCCTGGGGAAAAGGGGGATCAGGGGAGACCTTATCGTGCTCTGTAACTCCCAGGAAGGAGGTTGTAGCCAGGTGGGGGTTGGTCTCATCTCCACAAGTAACAAGTGATAGGATGAGAGGAAATGGCCTTGAGTTGGACCAGGGGAGGTTTAGATTGGATATTATGAAAAATTTCTTCGCCAAAGGAGTTGTCAGGCACTGGAACACACTGCCCAGGGAAGTCTTGGATTCCCTGTCCCTGGAGGTGTTCAAAAGGCGTGTGGGTGTGGCACGTGGGGTTATGGTTTGGCAACGAACATGGTAGTGCTACCTTAATGTTAACGGTTGGAATTGATGATCTTAGGGGTCTTTTCCAACCTTAATGATTCTGTGGTTCTAGAAGCAGAAAGGTGAGAACTCCAAGCATCTCATTGAAACTGAACTTGTCCAATTTTTTTTTGGCCTACAGCCCAGGCAGCAGTGTTATCCAAGGTGTCTCAGCATGTCTATTTTCAATTGCAGGGCTTCAGCATCAATGTTTCTCTCATCCTTCATCTCCTCCTGTACACTAAACACAGTGCCAGCATTCAGCAGAGATGATGTTGCTGTTTAGGCTGGAGGAATTCTGTGGAGATGCTGGGAGGAGATCTCTGGTGCTTCATTAACCCATGGCCTTCTGCCAGCTGTTGTGGTTTCATAACAGTACCAATTTTGGTGTCACCATGAATGCCAGTTGCTCTCTAGCACAGCAGTTGTGAGTGTCTGGAGTCAGCAATAAAAGGTTAACACTTGGAAAGGTGTTATTTTCTAGATGCCAGTCAAATACATGGCAAAGAAGATTATTTAAATATGTCTGGTGACAATTAGTGGTGTAAAGTGTTAAGGTTGTCTGAGATAATATATATCCAGACCTAGAAGGTCTGCCTTTCTCTATATATTTACTATTCATTTTGCTGACTTTACAGTAACAGCATAGAAGGGACCATCTGAAATTCAGTATTTTATACTGTCTGTTATACCTTGTCAGGGAGCAACCTGGAAATTTCCCTGTGATTCATCTTTACCACAAACAAACCTCAGTGTCCTCTTTCTGAAATGCACATAAACACTAAAATGCTGTAAATCCCTCCAGGCTGACTATACCCCAGCTCTGCATCAACAGAAGTGATTGCCCTAATTGAATGTGTCAATTATGAGTAGTAACCCTGTTGTGGTGAGGTCAGCCTAATAGGCAGCCTTTAAAGACTTTAAATAGGGAACTTAACAGCAGAGCACCTGGGTGGTTGGGTAACACAGCTTCCACGAAGACTGCTTTCATTAACTGATTTCTAGGCGACAGCACTGAAAGTAAGAAAACAAACTTCAAGGAGTCAAAAGCCTACGGTGTGATACAAAACAGACTGAGGGATGTCGCATGTGAATGTCTTATTTATGTCTTGTCAACTAGGCACCTCTGGCATTTATTAAATTTCATTTCCATGTGTATAACACCTGTGTGCAAAATTTGTCCAAAAAATTAATAAAGGTCTTAATATGTTACTGCTGAAACACCAAGTGCTGCTGGAAATCCAAAAAGCAATGTTAGGCATTTGAATAACACAGGTACATGAAATTATGATTAAAAATAATTGAAAGAAATGGCTCATTCAGTTCTATTAAGCTTTGATTATTCCTAGGAGTATCAGGGCACATGCTCCTCATCATGCAACGTTATCTTTCTCCAGATTTCAGTTTCAACAAATATGGATTGTTTAAGAGGCTCACAAACCCCTTTATCTCACTTAGCAAATAAACAGATTAGAGTCTCAGGCACTTTTTCATTCACTTTATTTAGTAGTGCTGTTTACCTATATTACTAATTGCCATATTAATAACATTAGTAACCACATTTATAAAATAAATCAAAATTCCAGACTCAGACCATTTTTATTAGATTTCATTTATCACAAGTATGTCCATTTCTCATCCACACTTCATTTTTGCTACATGTTCTAAAGGGTGAAAGAACACTTATGGAGGTATCAATGGCAAGTTTTCTTTTACAATTGGAAACTACCATCCCATTACATTCTCGCATCATAAAAATGTTTCTACTAGTGACAATTTTATTTCATGTTAATTTTTTAACACAAGGAAAACTAACCCATTTTTCTTTTTCAGTACCCTCCCTAGCTCACCTTATGCTTCTTGCACACTTATTTGCTACTTTCTAGTCTCAGCAACATCAATTAAAAGTGTCTTGTAAAATAAATCTGGACTATAGATACATGCTGAGCAAGTCAGAAATTTTCCTCCAAAATAAACTTTGCTTGAAAAATGTCAGTTTGCTGGAAGTTGATGGGGAAGCAGGCATCCAAGGTCCATGGCAGAAGGGTTTGCCACCATCAGGCTCACTTGTTCATGGTACCACTATCCCAAGCTCTGGGGTCTGTGTATCCTGCCCTGGGGCACCATGCTCTCTGGATCTGTGGGTGAATAAGCTGCAGGCCAAAGTGACCACAAGAGTCAAGGGGTGTAAGGAATTTGAGGGAATGGGAGAAGGTGACTACTTTATGTAATATGGGGGGAGGAAATGAAATATTTCGGTCTCCTTACAGTAACATTTTTGAGTGTTTCTAGTTCTGAAATGGTTTGCTTTCATTTCACAATGAAATTAATTCTTTTTCTTTTGTTGTCACAAAAATGGTGATTTCCCCCTAGTTCTGCGTTCCAGCATTGTCCGGCAGAGGCCCCTGCATTACGATAAAGGAAGTGGGGTTGTGGTGACAGTGGCTGTCCTCTCCCCCAGGCTGTGGCCTTGCAGGACCCCCTGAGGAGTGACCCTTTCACAAGAAGCACTGGGGAGGCTGCCTAATAAACAACCTCGTGGTTTGGTCTCAGGGGCCTGGGAGAGTTTAGCTAATGGTGAATTGGCAGAGTTCATTTGGTGCAAGAACCTTCTGTTCACTGCCAAACACTGGGGCACCCAGGTTTTTACCTTGGCAATTTTTTACCTTGAGATTTCCTCACTGAGCCCCTGTTCCAGTGGCTGCCCCCTGCAGCACCAGCTCGGGGGCTGTCACCTCCAGCGAGGAGGGGAAGCCTTTGTCACCCTGCTCCCAGTGCCAGCGCAGCCTGTCCCCTCGCCCTGTATGCAGCTCTGCTTAAGTACACGGAAACTGAGCAGCGAGAATTAGTTTTTAAGGGAGAGTTTGATTTGAAAACACCCCTCCACCTCTGTCCTCATCTGAAATTTAACACAAGGTATTAATTCATCATGTTTGCAAATGTGGATTGTGTCCTCAGGGGAGGGAAAGAAGTTATTGATATGGAACAGAAATGTCAGGATTTTAACACAATTCATGGTATTCATCTAGTAAATGGCATTCTTTCCCCATATGCATTGTACCTTCATTTTCTTATTGCTCAAACTTTAAATGAAATAATCTCATTATTTTTACTTCCTTTGTCAATCAGCTGATGAAAAATTCTTTTTGAGAATTTCAGATTACAAATCCTATCTGCAGATTAAATTTTTCACTTTTCGTGATAAATGGAATTGTGTATAATGAAATGCATTAGAATATTGGTCAGAGGCTTGCTCTGAGCTAAGCACAGCGTGAGCATCTTTATGTTTGCTGGCAGTAAACCAGCTTCTCTCTTTTCTCTGTTTTGCACAGTTCTACTAAGCCAATCTTCACTAGAATGAGCACAAAACAAATGAATAACAGCTTTTGTACATCAACATTAAAATGGGAAGAAGCTTGGGAAAGGGCCTCCAACAGACAAGAATGCTGACAAGCGCAAAAATGCCTGATGGATAAGCACCACCTTCTAAACATAGATCAGCCAGACATGGAAGTGATATCAGAAGAGAAATGCAATCATGGATTACACACCAGCTCATTAGAACCTGTTGCTGAATACAGCATCCAGAAGACATGCATGAAAAGTCACATTTGGGGAATAAATTAAAAGGGGTGTAGTTGTTACTAGATAAACATATGTAATATATATGCATTGAAGAGGTTTGTAAATGTCATTTTTTTAATTCAGACGGAAAGCAAACAGCTTTAAAACCTTTCACAGTAGAGAGGCAGTTAACTTCAGACTATTCCTATCCCAGTAGCCAAGAAGCTGTTAGGACATCTCTCTTGAATTAGCATTTATAGACTCTGAATGTTTCCATCACCTAGTGGAAAAAGCATAACTTTTACTGCTACATTGCTGCACTTCATTTTCTTCACTGTATAATAAGTTGACTAAAACTGTAAAGCTTCTCAATTTTTACTGCATATGTGTTCCAATTAATGTCTGTAACAAACTTAAGACTCAAAAATTATTTCTGACCTATATTCTAGTTCTATGAAGCATATATACTATAAGGTATGTCTGACTGAATATCATAATGCTATAATTTCCCAAGATGCATAGAATTGTTTGTATTTGAAGTGACAAAATAAAAGCCCTTGATTTCTTTTTTAATAGGAGAAAGTAATTTACCCCTTAAATGTAACACACAGCTGCTCACTTCAAGGGCGTTCCTTTTCCCTGTTCTGCCATACAACTGCTGAGTGACACTCTCTGGCCCACGCTAATGCCAATCCAACAAAATGAGACCTTCTGGCCTTAAGTTTAAGCTCACTACAACTCAATAAACCCTTGAGTTTAAACTCAATACAAAAATTAAGAGACTAGTGAGCAAATACATATTGAAAATAGCCATGTGAGGGCTGGATGCAAATAGCCCTGGGGCGCTGGTGGGGAAGTGATTCCCTCCTCAGGTGCCAAAGGGCACTCTCAGTTCCAGAAGCCACTGAGAAGTAAAACAGGAGTAGGCACAGAGTATGAAGAGACCTCTTAGTGAAAGATCTGGATGCCAAGCACCAGGCACAGAGCAACAGAGGAAGGCAGGGACCCCCTCTCTGCTCCTCTCTAACACTCCCACCAAGGCACACGTCTGTCCTGGCTCAGGACTTGCCATCAGCACGTTGCTCCCTACATGTCTCTAGATTCTCCTGTGTATCACAGATGAATCCAGCCCAAAATGAACACTGCAGTGCTGATTTCTTCAGGGCTTTTTAAGCCTGTTGCTTTATTCTTTGGCTTTCGGGAAAATTGCTAAAATAATAATTAATTGCTAATGTTGATCCCAAATAATGTAAAATGCTGAAGACATGAGGTAAACATGAGTTAAAACTGCTTTTTAACTATTGACTGTACAATACAAATTATTTCAGGATTTAGTGCATGAACCTCAAAAAATTTATTTTACTTTTGAATGAAAAATTATCTTTAAGCAAACTGCCAGTAAACAAATACAGGGAATTAGATAACTTTTCTATCTGACTACCAAGGTACCAACATGGCACTGCTTGTCTTAGAGACTGAATACTGATGTGGATGTCAGCTAAGTAAACTGACACGTGAATCTGGGCAGCATTTAAAAAAAAAATAAACAACACAGTTTTTTAATCTGAAACTGCTCTTGTAACTGTATGTAGGAAATTCTCCTGACTTCTAACGAACCAGCACTAGCTGGTCAAAAACTCCACCCAAATCAGTCAACCACCATAAACATCTTCCCAGTACCTGCTATTGACCCGAAGGGTATGGAAAGTAAAAAGCAAGTAGTTCACACATGAAACAGCATAAACTCATTTAAGGGTGCACTTCAGGCAGGTTTTTAAATCTGTGGTTAGTCCAACCAGTGTCAGCTGGAAAATGCACATCCTCAGGGGCCGGATGCATTCAGGAGTCCCTGTTAAGTGGTGTCTCAGTGAAGCCCATCCTCATTCTCTGCTCTTGTTGGCTCACAACCACACTCGCACCTCAAAGCCAGTGAAAGGGTTTGTTATCTGGATGTGCTCTCGTATCACCATCTTCATTTGCTCCTTGAGTTTACCTCTATTCCACATTATTGCAGTCATGGCACTTTTGCTGTGACAGAAATCAAACCAGGGTTTCTCTGTATTATTTTGTTTAGCATCATGGTGATGGTGTAATGTAAAAGCCCTTTCTAAATATAGAGAAAAAAAGTGTCATCACAAGATGTCGTAACCTTGTCAGGGCAGCTCAGTGAATATGAACCATTTGTACACAGTCAGAAGGAGAGACATACCAGGATGCACATCATTAAATGTTGACTCAGTAAGAATAGTATGTTTTATCTTTTTAAATGTTACCACTTTCCCATCCCATTTCATTGTAACTTGTCAATTCTAATTTCTTTTTAAGTCAACAAACTGTAAAGAAAACTGTTGAAATACCTGATTTTCTGTAAAAAGTAATAACAACAATAATTTTTGTTACTTCAAAGTATGCTTGGTATTAAAGTACCTAATAAAGATCAACAATGACTTTTGTAGCATACTAAAATAAATTGTGATAGTGCTTTTCTCCAGCTCATCTGTGGTAAGGGCTGCTGTTGTTGGGATTACAGCCCTCCTAAACACAAGCCTGGACACCTCCTTCACATCTGTACCTACAGAGATCCCTCAGGTATGTAAAGTCCAAGTAAAATGTGATCCCTTAACGAGTGCAGGGATTTGTATGCATGGGTCAAATTCCTGGTATAAGAACCTTGTTGGTAAGTACCTCCATCCTCTGGTAACTGGCTACATATCTATAAATGGGCAAAAATAAAAAGTTCCTGATTACTCTGTTTGGTAAAAAACTTGGTTTATAGTAAGAGAAAGAAGAGTGTAAAATATTTATAAGTTAATTTTGGTTAAATAGAGAACTTCCAGGTTTGTAGGATGCTGAAGTACTGTTCATTTTTAAAAGCAATGCATTTCAGTTATTTCTAAATAGATTGGAAATCCCATACAAGTGATTTGGATGACACAGTAAAGCTCAGAAGTTGATCACCCCCTAATTTCACTACATGAAGGTACACTGGAGCCATCAGGGGCTGTCACGGCATTCCAGAGTTTGCACCAACACGAGGTAAGTACTTCCTTGTCAAAGAGATGCTGGATTTGCCTCCATGCTGCTGATGCAGCAGTATCTGCATTTGGAGATGATCTAGAAATTATTGTGACTGGGGTCTAATTATGCCCAAACTCCCAGGCTCTGACACATTTCGATTGGAGTAATGGATCAGCTTCTCTCACACCATCCATCTTTCCCTGTTCTAGGGAGGAAAATGTAATGCTAGGCCCAGCAGCTTTCTGTCTGTTTTCGTTCTGCTAGTCTGCTGTCCTTCAAACATTTAAAAGTTTTAGTAGTTTCATCCGATTCTCTGAGGATTTGAAATGGAATATGATCTAGACAGTTTAAAATAAATAAAAAACTCACCCCAGATTTGTCCTGACTAGTTCAGATATTGAAAAGCCAGCCATATGCTGAATAGGTTCTGAGGCAGTGCCAGAAAGCAACACTTTTTTTCCCCATGTGCTAAAGTCAAGAGGTGTATACATTTCTCCTTCCCAGGGAGCTCTGTGCAGAAGGGAATGGCTTTGCCTGCTGTTGGAGTAGCTGGCAGTACCTGTACACATTAGCCATGCTTGCAGCCATTCCACCTTGGTCTGTGATCCTCATTGGCTTACATTAATAATTTGAGAAGATACTTTCGCAGAAAGCCTGGAATTCTGCAGAAGGTAGAATATGTAGTTTAAAAATCCATTCTCTTCCTTTTAGATCGAATAACGTTTGTGTCGTGGTGCTGAAAACACAAAGCCGAGGCTTGCAGTGATCAGATACTGCCGTGATGCTTTCTATTACCCATCTGTCTCTCTTAAATTTTTGCTTAGTGTTACTTTATGCTGCCTTCTGAAATGTCTTTTGCATTTTCAAAAGTAAAGTGATATATCCTTCCTTTCTTCCAGATAGTCTCATAGCCCCACAGGGGGCAGTTACACAGGTTTTCCACTTCACAAAATGACGAGAGAAGTATTACCTCTGCAAGAGACAAATCTCTGGGGAAAAAAGTATAAGCAGACACATCGTGCTCATCAACTCCCAAGAGGAGATGTGGCCTCTAATTGCCTACAAGACACTACAAAGCTCTTCTCCTTCTGAAACAGCTCCAAAAATTGCTGCAAAGCGCTTCCTGAGATCACCAGTGCGAGACCAGCCTCCAAGTTTGAACATCAGCTCAGTCACCTAGGAAAACAGCCCGGGAGTGAAGATGCTCCAAAAAGCGTGGAGCTGGGGCTGAATTTACCCCCACAAACCAGTTTTAAATTAGCATAACAATATGGATTATGACTCCTGATTTTGTCAAGTGCAAATTAGCTTTATAGTAGCCTAATATAGCTGTTAGGATTATTAATAAGCAAAATTATATATTATTGTTAATATTTTCATAGAGGAAAATAAGAAATAAAAATTGTTAAAATCCTATATGCTAGAATGAAGTCTCTTTGATATCATTACCACATATTTTTAAAAGTATTTCCACAGTTTAACACCAGAAGATGCTCTAGATCATCAGCTACATTACCAGTTACACAGACTCAGGATTTCCCTGTCAGATCTCAGCACAGGAAAGTAGGAGTTTTGCTCTGCCATAGCAAAAACCAGGCACTTCATCACTTTGACAGCTTTAAAGCACGGCTTTCTCACAAGATACCAGGCAAGATTCTGGGATGTCAGCACAAATGTCAGGCTTACAGGTATGCAATTAGCACCTTGATTCTTCTTTATCTAACTTTAAGCCAACACAACGCAAAATTAGTAGTAAGCTAGGTGGCAGATATTCAGTATGAAAAAGAAAATAAGGCCTCCTCTCTATTTGCTTCGATTTTTTTTCCATTAAAAAAAATGAAATTAGTTGAAGTGTCACTGGAATATTCTGAGGGTCTACTAAGTGCCTGCTGTATTTGTATTGTATTTGTATTTGTATCTCAAATGGCAACTTAAAGTAATGTAAAGTGTTATGCTCCTCAGGCCATGAGCTGAGATGGTTGGTGAGGGAGTTTTCTAGAAGAGCTTTTAGGTGGTAAGCTACTATACATGTTATCAAGAAAGGAGCTGGTTTATTCAATATAGCTGAATTCATGTATGCTTGAAAAGGATAAGGAATAAAATAATTCAGAAATTCTGAAAGAATTTCAGGCTTAATATATGCCATCACTGTTTAGGAGAAGGACGTAATTTTTATTTTACATGCTTTAATATAATATTAAAATCCTCATTTACAGATTTTAATTTATTTTGCTTTAAGTAATGTGAAAAATCTTCACCCACAAGATACCTCGGGGATGCTGAAAGCAGTGGAGGGGCTTTCCTGGAGCAGCACCAGGCACGATGGATGTTGTCCTTATCTGTGCTGCCATCTAATGGCTCACCAGCCTCTGCGGGCGTCGTTCTCGGGAGTTACTTAGAGGCAGCTTTGCATTTACATTCATAGAGATCAAGGTAACAAAACCAGTGCACGCGTTACCTCCTGTGCCTCCCAGAAACATGGCAAAATCCAAAAGGCGAAACTATCACCATATTAACTCACACTGCATAAAGTTGGAGACGAAGTTCGAGAACTTCTGTGTTTTTGTTTGAATTTCTCAAAACTGAAGACAATAAGCTTTATCTCTGTAAATGTGGATGAGAACTTTGCTTAACATTTTAAAAGCATTTTCCAGACCTATGGAGCCCAACACTTCCTAGGGACAGGCTTCTGCATTTCCCAGATAGGACAGACACTAATTTCTATTTACCCTCTCAAAGAATCATGGAATCATAAAATGGTTTGGGTTCAAAGGGACTTTAAAGATCACCCAGTTCCAACCCTCTGCCATGGGCAGGGACACCTTCCACCAGACCAGGCTGCTGAAAGCCCATGCAACCTGACCTTGAACACTTCCAGGGATGGGGCATCCACAGCTTCTCTGGGCAACCTGTTCCAGTGCCTAACCACCCTCACAGCAAAGAATTTCTTCCTAATACCTAATCTAACCTACTGTCTTCCAGTTTTAAACCATTATGCCTTGTCCTGTCACTAGGACCCTGCACTTGGCCTTGTTGAAACTCATGAGGCTGCCATGGGCCCACTTCTGGAGCTTGTCAGTGTCCCTCCCCATGACATCCCATCCCTCAGACGTGCCAAGTGCACCACTCAGCTTGTTGTCTGCAGACCCACTCTCAGCTCCAGCATAAGCCGGGCAGGCTGCAAGTTATCAAAGCTCCAAGTGGTGTTTGGGAGCATGGAATGGAGGGATAGAACAGCAGAAGTAGGAGGCATCAGAACAAATGGAAAAGTTAGGTAGTTTAAGTGAAAACTCTGTACCAGGAGACAACCATAACTGGACAGCATTCCTCCAAATTGCTCTTGTTGAAAAAGCAGAGATTAATGAGGCTACTGAAATAATGACTCTGAGATGATACTAAATATGGCATTGATGAGCCATGGTCATGCAATAGGAGACTATGACCATCCTCAAAGGTGACAGAACATGGAAAATTGATGGTCCCTAAAGGAACAGAACATCAGATTTAGGCCATCCCAGAGAGCATTTGCTCTGAGAAATGCTAAAATGGTGAAATCTGATTATGGATTACCATGCTGAGGGCTGGGAGCAGCTAAAGCCCCTAATCCCAGAGGAAGAATGCAGGGACTCTAGAAGCCATTAATACACTGACCACGAGAAAAAGTGTGCTGTGAGGGTGCAGTGAGATTCAGGCTGTGGCAGGCATACCAGTAACAATGAACTCTTCCTGCCTAGTGAGGCTGTGCAGCCTCCCAGACTGATGTCCCCCAGCCCCTACCACTCCCAAAGGAGTCTGGAGAACAGGAATCAGAGGCAGAGCCATCCTACACAGGCACTGCCTGAGGAAGGCAAAGGCTGAGGATATAGCAAAGCCCAGAGAAGTAAACTGGAAAAAGTCCAAAGCCAACAACAGCACTGGGACAGGATTCTTGGCAGAGAAGTTCCCAAAGCAATAAGAAATTATCACCACACACGTATATTTCATGTATTTCATACTGAGGCACCTGGTAGTCTTCTCAGAGGCCTTAGACAATGGGCCTGCAAAATGAATTCGTTAAATAACATGGCATTGCATGTATGTGAGCCAACTTAAATAATAACTCTTCCTGCTGCTTTTGCATGACAGGAGTCACTGCTTGGTGTTGAGCTCTGAGGAACCACCAGAGCAGGTGATACTCAGGTTTGCCAGTCATCACTGGACTGTGCTTCTGTTCTCACAGGGAGATTACACCTCCAGCTGTCACCAAATAATACATATATTACATATATGTTATATATAGTTATATACTCCTTATATATTCCTTCTCCTTTTTGCTGCTTCTCTACCCTTACAGGCTCCTCCAAAGTAGAAAAGCAAAATACATATATATCTGTATTCAGAACCCATAAAAAACTCACAAACACATCACATTTTACCGTTTTTCAGCAGCATGTATTTCTTTTTTTCCTTTTTACAAGAATTACAGAGGAGGAAGAGGCTCAGCTAAACTTTTATAGACTGGAAAGTGCAGGGAAGAATCTCAGAACCTGAGATACATGGAGAGGCATGGAGTCACAGTACTGCAACATTGACTGCACAGTACTACAGGAACATTGATGTTGGAGGGGCTTTGGGAGGCATCTAGTGCAACCTCCTGCTCCATGGGGTCAGGGCACTCTCCATTCTGGCCCCATAAACATCAGTGGTGAAAAGTACATGGTGTTTCTGGGCAGACTGCTCCAATGCTTAATTAATCTCACAAATGAGTCAACAATTAAGTAAATATCAATGGGGACATGCTGACACATATCAGAGCAGCTGCTATGTGTGTGGCTACACTCTTAAGGGGAACCATTCCAGTCTTCTTACAGTGTGTTTTTAACTCGTAGGCATGTGCACAGAGGTCAGATTTTAATGTATTAATAGTGCTAACTTGTCATTGGTACTGAATTATATTCTTGCTGTAGCTGGAAGGGATGTATTTCGCCTAAGCTTGTCCATTCTGCCTATAAGATCTGAAGTCAGAAAGCTTTATTACTGTGTTGAAAAGTAATAAAGGTATGTAGACCAACAGAGAAATTATTGGTGTGTAACCCTCATATTTGTAGTTGTGTTTTCTCCAGAATTCCCCACCCCAGCCAGAAAAAAATGAGGTTGAGCTAACATATGGCTCCGAGACCCATGCCTGCAGCCTGGACAGTACATTAAACGACTCTGCCAGCATGCAGTACCTGTGTAAAAACACCAGGTTTTGTGAAAACTGTTTTGCATGGCTGGAGTAGATTGGAAAATTTGCAACAGGTTGTCAGTGAAAACTGAAACACGTTGTTATGCAAAGGTGCTGCTGAAACCCAGGACAAAGTGAAAGAAGCCAAGCACAAGTTCCCTGTGCTTGTACAACTTGGTGGATGTAGGAGCGCACAGGCTGGGCTGGTGGTGTAGAAGACCAGTGTTACAGTCAGTGGTGTCTGTTTCCAGACCATGAATTCTGTTCATCTAGGACCCTTTTCTGCAAGTGGGGGAAGTCTTTCCAGACACTGGGAAAATACTCAAAATCTGGAGACAACTGTGTGGTGTTACATCATCACAGCCCCTGTTTCTTACTGGACTTGAACAATCTCTTGAAGGTAATGAGTCTTCTTTCCCATTTCTGTGATTTTTCTCTTCCCACCGTCTCTCTTTTCCTTTCTATTGCTAATTATCCCATTTTTTTTTAAATTGAGACTTTATAATAACTAATGTTATTCTGAAAGTCCAAATAATTTATCCTGGACTTCTCAATAAAAAGGTACGGATGTGTTATATTTGTTTTGTTTTATTTTGTTGGTTTTGTTGTGGTTTTGGTTTGTTTGGGGGTTTTTTTTCCTGTTCTTAAAGTGATTTCTGAGCACTCGCAGTCATGATGAAATGCAGGAAAATATGGATATCACATATTGTAAGTTTTCTAACCCAGATGGCAAACAAAAAGTATTCAAAGCTCAACTGCACTTAAACCTCATTATTTTTAAGCTGATCTCATGCTATTTTGTAGTCTAATTCACTGTATTTTAATGCCAAGTACTGCAGTAACTAGCTAAAAAGAGCACTCATCCAGGGGTGTTGTGAAGAATATGCCAGCCAGATGTCGTCCCAGGCCAGAAAATGAAGCAGCACAGCAGGGAAAACAGGCTCCAGGTCTGAGCTGCCTGGTGCAGTGCCTGCTGGGCATTGTGCCAGAAAACAGCCTGAAGCAGTTTTCCCAGTTCTCACTCCTGTTCCCTCCTTTTTTCAGCATGTTTCTGTGTTAGGATTTTACAGATGAAGCTTTTGACCCACAGTCCAGCACGCAACTTGGTGTCTTTCCTTTGTCTTCTCCTCTCTCCCAGAGGCCAGATTGTTAGTATCAACAAGAGACCTTTTTAAGCAAAGGGATTTATTGAATACAACAGGAAATAAAGGGAATTGACTTTCCAAAAGGACAAGGGAGGAGAAATATTTATTAGGACAGAGTATTCCAGAGCCCCTGTACAGCCCAGACCAAGATTAATATTTTGCACACCATGTTGTTAGATGAGAAGCCCAGTGATACCTCCAAGCCCCCAGATCCCCCCAGTGTCAAGTGAAGGTCCACTCAAAGACATTGATATGCTGCTGGTTTTTAAAGGTTTTGGGGTCATCACAGAAGAAAGAGACAGAGAATCAGAAGGGCTTGAGCACCACAACCCAGGACTTCACTGCCTGAGTTAAGGACCAGACATGTTACTAGAAAAAACTATGTACTTGTATGCTACAGCTGTGAGAGATCAGTAGGATCCTATTCTTGGGACTGGTCAGAAAGTTTAACTAGGAGGAGATCAGCAGATGCATTACTCAAACCGGGTGCAATTTCTATCTCCACGTATGTCCAGCCACGTGGCTTGGTGATCCTGGTTCTTTCTTGTGGCAGGGATTAGTCCACCCTGTGTCCAGGCCAGCCCCATCAGAACTACCAGTTGTCCCAGCATTCCAGTTATGTCCCCTTTAGCAGACAGAAGCAGAAATTTGTCTGCTGGTTTCAAGACTTCATCAGCTTCATCAAAGCATGAGCCTCAGCCACATTTTTACCTGGGCTATCCAACATGTTAAAATCAGAGATGAATCACTAAGAATGTGGTGCCATGTTTGGTTTATGTCAATCTAAGCATGAGCTGTTGTCAAGAGCAGCAGCCCTGCCCTCCCCTGCATGCTCCCATCACCTCTCCAGTGTCAATACTGGTGCTTATCTATGTGCACAGTCAGCTGCACCACTGAGCTGGTTCAACTTACTCTATGGCCACATGATTACCAGTGCCAAAATGCATTGAGGAGCACCAGCTTGGGGACAGAAAGGGAAGCCTGTAGTGGATTAACATATTTTGTTCAAGCACCCTACACAATGACTGTGTGCAGAGTAAGTCTGGCGCATCCCAATCCCATTGGTGCCACTGTGCATATACTGGACAACCCATTCAGCACTCACACAGGGGGTCCAAAACACCTCACATGTGTCTGACATAAAGGACACTTGCTGTGAAGTCCATCTCTGTGTGACCACCAAGACCACTGAATAAGCACAGACTGTCCTGGACAAGTCTGACCACTCAGCAGGATGCGCTGGATGTGCCCATTGCTCCCTAGACACAGCAGGATCTCTCATTTATCTATGGGAAGGGCAGCTCCTTCTAGGACAACACCACCTCCACCCATGATTCTGCCTGCAGCTTCCCAAATTTCCCACCTGTAGCTGACTCTCCATTCTCAGGACTGTCCTGAACGCAATTGCTGTGGCATCAGGTGAGTCAGACACAGATGAGTCAGCTGTAAATGCTACCTGAGACAGGGAAGAGAAATGACTTTGACTACAGAGGTTTTTAATCTGACAACAAAGCCTTCCATACATTTGGAAGTTGAAGCTACTCAGATAATATGACAAAAATGTGTAAGTAGGAGGGTCATTCATTGTTAATACATAGCAAGCTGCCTCCATTTCGAGTTTTGAATCAAGATTTTCAGCAAAGCAATATTTGGCCTTGATCGAGGCATTTCTGAGTGCAGTGGTATGTGTACAGAGACTGTGTATCACAGCATGGAAAACCCAGACAGCCCTGATAGACAGGCTTTAGGAAATCTTCCTGCTGTTGTTCAAGGAGGACTTGCCCCTAGCTGTTGCCTGCGCCTCTCTGCCAGGGCTTGCTGAGCCTATCATGGGGATCACAGAAGGGAGTTTGCCACTTACATATAAAAAGTCGTGATTGTTAGAAACTGGCAATTAGGATGAGTATACAGGGTCATCTAGTGACTACTCTGAGAGCATTAACATCAGCAGAGAAGTTGGGGAGGGGAAGAGTCACGAAAGAGTTAACAGGGAGGAGAGGAGTCATGATTTGGGAAAAGCAACTTAAACTGAAGGAAGGGGACTTATTTGATTTAATTTACCAGAGCCCTCCAGACAGCTCACAAAGCAGCCTGGCTTTCAGCTGACATAATATATGTTAAGTGAATGTAGTATAATTAACATTATTTGACTGGAAAAGAATTATTTCCAAGTTTCATTATTAGATGAATATTCCTGAGCAAAGACAGAGTTGTGGATTCAGAGTTGATGTTTGCCATGGCAAGTTACTTATGTACAGATGCTAGTGAAATTACTTGCAGGAGGCAGGAGAAGCAAACAACCTTTGGCCAAATGTGAATCACATGCACTGCACTGAGCATCATGCTTCCCTCAATATGTTCTGCATTCCCTCAGTTTCCGTTTTATCAAAGCTTGATTGAACTCAAGGTTCACAAGAAACATGGGAGTGAGTCCCAGCGAAAGGATATTTTCCCCTTGTTTTCCTGTGCCATATACAAGCAGGAGCAGTGAAAACAATGAAAAACCAAGCTGCACCCTTTTGCTCTGCACAACTTCCTGAAATTTCTCCTGAGCCAGATAAACCAGGCTACAGCAAAACACAGGTCAAGGTTAAAATGTCATCTGCTAGGATGCTGTGGAATTCGGGAACAGTCACATTTTCAAACCATCTGCTTCTTTACGATAAATTACTTTGTGACTCGGGTGTATAATAAGATGTACAGAGAAAATGTAAAGATGAATATCCTTCTAGCCTTTACTAGTCTCACCAGAGAAGCAACAGAAGTCTTGTTTTAAACTAAGGAAGGACAAAAAGCACTAAAAGCTGCATGGGAAATGGCTCAGAACTGCAGACGATTTGGACGAAAGGCTTTCAGGGCTGCAGGCAGAGGCCTGGCTGGGGACAGCAGAACCAGCCGCTTTGTCACTGCCCTGGGGCGGCAGCCGACCTTCACCCACAGCAGCACATGTGTCAGCGCCCGCCAGACCGGCCCACCCGCTCGGATTAACCGGTTCAAACTGGCTATTTGGAGTAAACCGCAGGAACTTTCCTGGAGGGGATTAGCGAGTGCCTGCAGCGCCTGTCCTGACCTGAACGCAGATCTGAGGGCATCCCTGGCATTGCAGCTGCAGCAAACAGCTGAGAAGGGCTCATGTCTTCGTCAGGCACCAACCAAAATCGTGGCAGACAGGATGGCACTCCACAGGGAGTGGTGCCAGCTGGAGGCTTTCATTCCCACCCCGGGTGTCACTGCCCTGCCTGAGGTCACCACGCTGCTGCCACTCACTTCTCCGGCCGCCCACCAAACGAACAAAAATGGGGAGTTGTGTCATGGGATGGGAGGAAGGCCACTGCTCCATCAAGGCAGGAAAAGGACAACCTACTGACAGAGGCTCAGAGGGAGCTGTGACATCCCAGAGATGATGTCTGCCCACCGTCCAAGAAGTGCCCAAATCTGTTTTCATTTAAACCAGTGTTACAGTCTGGACTGGACTGGGACTCATATGCATTTTATGTGGCCCACACAACCCGCTCTGCCCTGCAGGAGATGACAGTTGCTGCCACGAGTGGTTTGCAGCCTCAGAGTGACAGCAGATGCCCAAAGACCAGGGCAAAGCCTGCACACTTCTTTCTTCCATGGCTGGCTGGATCACTTGGTGGTTTCTATGTCCCTTCCCTGCCCTGAGGCAACATCAGCTTCTCCATACAGGCTGAACAGGCTTCACACACTTTTTCTGGAGTCTGGAGCAGCTTTAAACTTGAACTTTGCTTAAGAATCTTGGAGCTGTGCAAAGGTACAGGAAATGTTCTGCTGGCTGCTGCCACCATCCAGGATGTGGGGTGATGGTCTGTGAAGCCAGCCAAGTGGGAGGTGGTGGTGGCAACCTTTAGAAGGAAGCCTGGGGAAGGAGGGAACCTACTTGCTACTAAACCTTGCAGCATCTCTGTGGGTTTTTTCTCTGTTTTCTCATGTTTCCTGCTTGTGTCACCAGTCTGTGCAATTCCACAAATTAAAAGTTGGAGTTTTTTTCAGGTGAATCTTGGGGAGCTAGGAACATAGCTCCCAAGAGCATAATTTCCTCAGCCCAGAACTGTACGTGTGGACTGATGACCACCATGCATGCACACGCATGAACATTGCAGCCTGCTGACCCATTGCTCCTCTGTAGCTGCTTTGGGAGAGGAATACATTAGTGCACACCAGAAAAAAAAACCAGCATTGAAGGAAAGCTGTGCAACAGAGGGATATTGTACTTAAAATAATGTTTGGGGTCATCCAAGGAAGACAGACAGGATGGAGGGCAGGTAGAGCATGTACAGCATATTCCTTATTATCCTCTTGTGATGTTCAGCAATTTACAAAGGTACCAAATCAATTCAGACTGTCTCACCAGGATCTGACACGTTACAAACCACGAGGTGAAAAATCAAACACAGTGGCCTCAGCTTCTTGATAAAAATAGGGGAGTGGTTTCTTTATATCTCATCCATCCTTAAGAGAAGAGATACATGGTCTGGGACAGCAGAGCTGGAAACTGTTCCATAGGAAGTAATATAATCCAAAGTCCTATGTATTTTTAAGCTGTTCAGCCCTGCCCCCTCATAAAGCAGGTATTTCAGTATGCGGCACTTGTGTTAATTGAATGCTCTCTTAAACGCAAATAAGGAAAGCCACACTAAAGTGTCTCAAGATTTCAGATAAGATCTGCAGCTGGCATAAATCAGCAAAATGTCACTAAGGCCAGAAGAATCGCTCTGTTCCTCCCTCTCCTGCCGCTGCAATCCCTGAACTTGACCCTACATTTCCATGCTCCTACAAGGAGTGCAGCACAAAGCACGTCGCAGCAATCCTCAGCCTGTCTGGCCGTGCTGCAGCTGGAGCTCTGGCCCTTCCCCAGGGACACGGCGTGTCAGGCTGCCGGGAGGGAAAAAGCCGGGGAGTGTCTGGCCAGGGCGGGAAGGGTTCCTGTCATTTCCTCTGTGATTATTTCAAGATTTTTCAGTAAAAGTCTTTACAGGATGGGTTGGGCTGTTTTATCAGAGATGGATTTTGGCAGGCTAGTTCCCAGGGAGGTCCTTTTCACCCTGCAGCCCTCAGCCAGAGCCTGCACTTACCTCTCCAAATCCAGCACAGCCTGGCCCAGCCGATGGGCAGATTCCGGCCTGCTGAGGGAGACAGCTGGGACTGCCAACCCTCCCTGCAGGAGGACAGGCTTTTGATTTCGTTTACGAAATAACACTTAGACCTTGGCTAATGACAGGCAGTCCTGATGGTGCTAACATAAATCTCCAGGTCACTTGCTTGACAAGGGCAAGGTTAATCCTTCATAAGGAAGGAGAACACTTGAAACTTTCCAACCAGACTTTGCTTTCCCAATCTCTCTCTTTTTGGCCTCACATTTGAAGCGGAACAACAGCTAGCAAAGCCAGCAGGAAACAACAGCTCCTTCCTGCCACATAGCCCCAGCCATCCACACAGGGAGCTTGCCTGCCCTGGGGCTGGGTTTGGGTGTCAGCCAGCGCTGACCAGCATCCCCATCTGAATCAGAATCATACTATAGTTTGGGTTGGAAGGGACTGCTAAAGGTCATCTAGTCCAACCTACTGTCACTGTCCTGTTGCCATTAAAGCTAAGTAAAAGACTGGGAGAGAGATTATCCCAGCTGAATCCCAGTGAACAACAGCAGAGCAGTAGCTCTGTGGCAAATGTGATAGATAATGAGTTTTTGTTTAATAATTTCTAAATTCTCTACATTTCAAGTATGTGTTCCTATCGCCTGTAGTGATAGGACAAGGGGTGATGGGTTTAAACTAAAAGAGGGTAGATTTGGACTATATATAAGGAAGAAATTTTTTACAATCAGGGTAGTGAAACACTGGCACAGGTTGCCCAGAGAAGTTGTGGATACCCCATCCCTGGAAGTGTTCCAGGCCAGGTTGGATGGGTCTCTAAGCAACCAGGTCTACTGGAAGGTGTCCGTACCCACAGCAAGGGGGTTGGAAATAGATGGCCTTTAAGATCCCTTCCAACCCAAATCATTCCTTGATTCTATGAGACAGCTTCTGTTAGGGGAAGGTGCCGTGCCAAAGATTGATTACAACAGAGAGCATTTATTTGAAGAGAAATATAATAGTAAAGCAATTAAATCAGGAGGGTACCAACTATTTTCAAACAGAAAAAAAAAATATTGAGAGGAGAACTCAAACCACAGTGGGTGAGAGGTTTAGTCAGCATGCGTGAGGGAGGATAGAGGGATGACAGAATGACAGGACTATAGTGCAGACAAGGTTTTTAACATTGATACGAATTTTATTGTGCATATGCATCAAAGGTCCCTATGCAAGATATGTAAACCATGTGTCCTGATTGAAGAGACCAGAGTTGACCCACATCCCTTCCCCTTCTCCATGGTCTACCTTTTGGAGTCCCACTGCTACATTATACTGCTTTGTTGGATGTTCTTTATCTTGGCTTTTAAAAGGCCCATGTGGGAGAGCAATACTGGGCACTTCGGTATTTTCTGGGCTTTCCCCTGCCCAAGGGTGTACTGTTTGTGAGGATGCCAGAACTCCTTCTCTTGTTCTGTCCATAATCCACTACCTGAAGGGTCTGGCTCTCTGCCTGGGCAGCTGCAAAGAATTAGCCCAGCTGAGGTGCAGCACGCAGGGAGGGAGTGCAGACAAGACTTGTTTTTTGCCATTCAGTCCACTCAACCTTCAAGAAACCTTGGAATTAAAAGTCCTAAGTACAAGTGTTGAAATTGACTGTAAGGTCAGTGCTGCCTGTGGCAATCTTGGCTTCACCGATGCAGATTTGCATCACTTCAAAAGAGCTTTGAGAGGCCCTATTTTTTATTTTTGCCTTGCATCCCATCCTTGGGATGTCTTTGGTGGTTCATATTAACTTACATGATTTCCTAAGAGCTATTGTGTCTTTTTTCCATCACAAAGGACTTTAAGTATTCTCACAAAGGATAACCTGTTTGTTTCAGATGGCTTTGCTGATTCCCAACATCACTTTTTCCCAGCATCAAGCTGAAGAGTATTTTGTGTGCAAAATTTTCCTTTCTACTTCCTTTTCTGGCTGTACTGGTATTCACAGATTTTAAGTATTTGGACTAAAGCATTTTAGAAAGTACATTTCCCATTCATCCTCAGTTCATTGGTCTTTATCTTTCACAATGCTTCCAAAAGTTGTAACAACTGAATATTGGCCTTGAGAACTTCTGAAGTGTCCAGATGCTCAGGAGATCCAGAAAAAAAGAAAGGCAAATTATAAATCACTCCCTGCTGAAATGAGAGACTTTCTATATAACTTCTGTAGAATTATTCTTAAAATCATACCTGAAAAGGGCCTAAAAAAGTATCCCAGGCCACCATCTTCCCCAAGACAAGGTCAGCTATGCACTCTAGATTTGTTAACCCCTTAGCCAGTTCCAGCAAGGATAATTACTTGCTGATGACCAAGTCAGAAAGTATTTCTCCCTGGACAAAGCAGTAGATTATTTATTTCATGCCCTGTTATTGCGTATTTTTAGTAGTTCTCATGTTTCATTTTCAGAGCTGACAGGAATTGGTTTGAGGTGAACTGGATTATTCCTGCATACAAAGGGGTTCAATTTCATGTCTGGCGGGAAGCGATATAAACTGGAAAAGGAAACCTACTTGCAAGTGGAGGGAAAAACAACCTTTGCTACTTCTTCCACTGTCTTCTTCAATACTGATTATCAAGGACACCTCCATCTTCTTGCTAGTCTTCTAGGACTGATGCACAAATCTGCCCCGTGCTTTGTCCCTTTGCCTACCCAGCATCCATTAACTCAGGGCACTCTTGTTCCCCTCCTGGGGTCTTCTCAGGGCTAATACTAACACAAACCTGGCTCTGGGGATCATCACCATTATAAACACCACAGAATAAAAGCAAGAGAAAGTGTATTAGACAGTGAAGAAGATGGGGAGAAGTCACGTCCTTGTACTGTCAGGGGGAAAGTCTTTGTAGTGTTCTCGCTCCTACTTGCCATTCTCCTGGTGAATGCATCCACCCTGACACAAATAATCTACAAACAGCAAACAAACCCTTTCTACTAGTCTGCCGCTTTACAGGAAATAAACAATGGCACAATTACTCACTAATATCTCAGAGAAGTCACGCTAATTGCTTCTGCTGAAGCTCCAGGCCTCCTTATCAAACCTGCCAGGCTGAAATAGCTGAAAGTCTATAAACCAGCAAATAATTAACTTTGAAGATTTCCTTCTTGCACCTCCTGGTGCCTCTTTTGCCTGCAACAGTGAATGGCTCAGCAACAATTCACAGAATTTCTGTGGAGAACCTGTTTGCTCTTTGTGTCACCTTGATGTGCACTTTAAATCAATTGAACACTTCCAAAGAA
Source organism: Aleadryas rufinucha (assembly GCA_013397815.1). NCBI lineage: Eukaryota > Metazoa > Chordata > Aves > Passeriformes > Aleadryas > Aleadryas rufinucha. The sequence goes on along the minus strand of VZTH01003604.1, from coordinate 276,841 downwards.
ATTAAGCATGCCAAAAATATTCAAGAGAGCAGGGTCTGGAAGTGCTGGGGACACCCCTCCACCCAGGCTCCTGCCATGGCAGGAGTGAGGGCTGCCATGGCAAGGGGGCAGTACCAGTCCCCCAACCCCATTTCTCTGGGTAGGTTTTTTTGTAACACCTTTGCATCTTTATTCTTCTTTGCAGGAAGATGCCAAGGGCTGACATTTGGGCCAGAGCTCCTGTCTGAAGCAATGGCTTCTCTCTGATCCATTGCAGCCAAGTCCCATGAGGAAACACCACAAGATGCTCTCCTTCCTGAGAAATACCTGCCTTCTGCTCCCCTCTGTGGTTTAACTAAAGCATTTTAGCAATTTCTGGTCAGCAGTTTCACCCTATAGGAACTCTGTCAGCTCCAAGGTTTTGCCTTGGGAGTGCAGCCATTTTGGATGTTTGCCTGGGCATCAGGGCCTACCCCTCATTTACTTTTACCAGCTCAAACATGCTTTAACCCACAAAAACTCCTTAATGAAGCTGCACGTTCTTAGCAAACCCAGCTCCTTCATGACTATACTGGTACTTCATCATTCCAATTATCTTGTTTTCTGATAGGGCCCCAGTGCCTGCCTGCAAGCATGTTTGTTTACACAAGGGATGCTGGTCCTCTGCAGATTTCTTCATCCTGACTCAAAACAGCCACTGCAAAGGTACAGCAGTGGGAGGTAGATGAGGTTTTGTACCTGGCAAACAGTTCATGTGCTTATGTGCACATATGCAGCCATAAGCACTGCAACCTTTCCCATCCTGCCAACCTGTGTGGGCCAGTAGTGATGGGATTATCACAGAGAGTAAAGCTAAAATATGCCTCATGAGTGACCTTCATTAGTCATCGACACATGGCCCACAGCTGGTCCCCAGCAGCACAGACACAGGACAGCAAGTCTCTACATGAGGTCCTACTCCTTTTGGAAAGATTTCCCTTCCCTCCCAGAAGCTGATCTGTAGCTGGGGCCTCTGGCAGGAAACCAACAGCACAGGGTAACATGGATGCATTTGGGTATTGATACCACTCCTGCAATGGCCACCCTGCTTCCTCACACCTCCGTTTGCTACCAAATTACTTGAAGTTGGGAGCAGGAGACACTGTCCTGCTGTGCAGCAGCAGAGCATCCATGAACACCAAGGAGATCTGAATCCCGTGGGGCAGGAGGAGAGCCAAGGTAGCTGCAATGCCTGTCCCTCCAAGGTTTCACCCACACTCCACAGTTCCATGTATATAAATTAAAATTAACTTATTAAAGTAAATTAAACTTGTCTGAAACCATTCTGTGGCAGAGAAGGCCCACACCCTTACTATTGAAGTCTCAGCCTCTAAAGCAGCATGGCTTTACCCAGGTTGCCCACTGGAAAGGGCACATGCTAATTCCCAAATCTTAGCTCAGCCTCATCTGGGTGACCATCTTTGCCTCAGGCCAAAACCAGTCCTAGTATAGGTGGTTTAGCTCCATGCCACAAAAAAAAAGCCTCCTGATGGTACTGAGTTTGACACAGGGTATTTTTCTCAACCAAACTTTACCTCTCTACTGGACTGTGACACCTATAAAGATGAGGTTTGACCCTGAATTCAGTGACCTTCTTAGTTCACTGTCCTTAATGAAGAGAAGGCATTTCTATGGATGTATGTTCCTTGTGGATTTCTCAGATCAACCTTGGTCTTAAAAAAATCCAATTTAATCAGTGTGACCAAACTTGCCTTCCCCATAAGATACTGCTTTACATATAAAACAGCCCACCTGGTGCTCTCCACATTTGGGACAAAGGAGGCTTGCAGCTGACCTATAAAGCATGTTATTAACTTACACCTTGTTTGGGTTCTCCAGAAACCAGTCCCTGGGAGTGCAGACCTGCCACAACAGATCCGGGAATGGCCCATGGTGCCCTGTGTTCCCCTGGGCTATGCTCCATCCCATAGGCAGCTCCCCGCATATGTGACTTTGCTTGCAGAAGAGGGAGTATCAACCCCACAGAAAGCTGTTGCCCATTAGGAAAGGCTGTTTTCAACTGAGGCATGACAAATAATTTCAAATAAGTTACAAGTGTTGGTCAATGGATCTTCTAGCAAAATCTTCTAAACGAGCTAGTCCAATTTTGTTTAAAATGGTAGCACATACTTTTAAGGCACTGAATGCTGAGAAACTAGAATACTTAAGTGGAACAATGGGTTGTATTATTAAATACATGGATAGTTATTTAATCAGTTATTATAAATCTCAAAAGAAGTGCTTTAAAAGCCTGAAAAAAAAAAATAATAGTCAAAGAATGTAAAAAGGGCTGTCTCCACTGTTCTGTGTACAGCATATTTCAATACTAAAAAGATGCTGCCAGATCAGTATTAAACATCCTTTCTGTATACTAGTGATCACAAAGGTATTAAGACAAAGGGAATTAATGTCACCAAAGCAGCACAAGTTCTCCTTTTTCTCCACACAGCTTTCTGTCTCGTGCTAATTCTGCTTTGCATAGGGCTGAGACACTTTGCTGGAAAACTTCTAAGGGAATTTATTTTAATAAACAAGTTTAATTTTTAATAAGGATGCTAAGAAGTTTGGTAAATGTTGTGGGCAAGCAAAGTGATGGCACGGAATCTGAGGAAAAAAATATATATAGATATATATACACACCAAATACCCTCTGGTACTACAGAGGAAGGAGGAGAGGAGTGATTTTCAGTAGCATTTGGGCAAAACCCCCAATTATTAAAAAAAGCACCAAATTACTAACACTGACTCACTCTCTTGGCATGAGGTTAGGTAGACTTCCTACTGTTATTTGTAGTTGTGTTCTGGTCTGGTTATAACATGTTGTCAGTAGAGTGGTTTGAAAAGTGTTAGCCTAGGGTCTAATAGTTCTTTTGTGCCATTCAGTATCCTGTAAAATACAGATTTTTTTTTTTTTAATTTCTTCACATACCTCAAAATTCAGCCACCAGTTTTCTTCCTGCAGTCCCCCATCATTTCCACAGTCCCTACAATTTGGCTTGCTAGCACTATTGCAGTTCAGCTTACAGGTTTCTTTCCCTGTTAGCTGTTGGGTCCTGTCTCTTCCTGGCTGCTTGCTCCAGGAAAGGCCTCTTCCTTATCCTGGCCAGGAACAGGAACCCTTGTGAGACACAGAGATTATCTTGTTTCGTCTTGCAAATTCACAACCAAAGAACCAAGTTTCAGCACGCTTTGTTTGGAAAGAAAAGCTTTGGCCTGCATTTATAGAAGCGGTCAAATACCTTAGGATCTATTTTTGTGCCTAAATGTTTTAAAGTAATTAGGTGCTTACACAGTTTTTAGGATCTGTGGTCCTCATCCAACATAAAGAGCAGCTGTTTTGGCATTATGGGATATCCAATGTGCTTAAAAAGACTTAATAAAGAGCAATGGTATGTTTTGCTTCATCTTAAAGAGCATAGTAAGGTATTTATATTAGAATTAATTCATTGATTAAAACAGAGATAAATATAGTGAATCTTATGTTAAAGTAAAAGATTATACAGAAAACTTCCTTTAAACAGAATATAGAAAAAGGGCACCGGAGCTGCACCTAGACTTAGGGGAACTGGATGCTCTAACCTGCATGGTACCTAGCCAAAGCATCTCCTTGTGGCCAACGTGCCTAGGCTTCCTTCCCTGGGGAGCCAGGAGAGATGGAGGGGAACATTTAGTGCATAAGCATCTCATTTACTGCGTGAAATACTAGAACTAGAAGATGCAAAGTGCTTAGGAGCTCCAATATGTAACTTGGTACAACAGATGAATAAGGGAAACACAGTGAAATGGAAAGCAAGCCAACTACAAATGGCAGATTTGGAAGAGCAGAGGAAGGTGACACCTTAAGCCAACCTGCAAAATCCCTGTCAATAGGTATTGTTGAGAGTTAGGATCCAAAACATCACTGGACAGTTAAGAGGGTAATGAGGATGTTTGACATTTTTTAGACAGGGTTGAAAAATTGCTAGAGGTACAAACCACTATGCTTCAGAGCCCAGTCCCTCAAATGTTCAAAGGTAGAATTCAAGAATATTTTATATTTGTCCTCTAAGGAGCTTCTTAAACCTTCTGCTGAAGCAGCTGGCACTGGCCGCCCTAAAAACAAAATACTGCAATCCATACATTGGGTTGGATTTTAATCTTCATTTGAGATTACGTGAACTGCTGTGAATTGACTGACCAAATCCTGATCCAGTATTTAAGTCAAACAGTATTCTAGATAAAAAGGCAGGAAGAACAGCCTGTTTTCTGTCAAAAAGAGTGGTGGACTACAGCATCAGGGGATATCATCCTGCTAGATATAGATGTGAGATTCAGAAGTGGAAATCTTGTGTTTTTATCTGCACAAAGCTGATCTAGCCCAATCCATCTTTGAATGACAAAAGGCCTATTTGCTCTCCCACAGTAAGGGCAAACAGGATTCATGGATTGGCTGTTTAATTAAGCATCATGGCTTCAAATAAGTGCTTTTCTGTGTTTAGGAATCCGTTTCAAGGTCATTTAGCAATTGGCAATGTCACAGAAGGAGCTCAGTCCAAAAGCAGGGAAGGCAATATCTTTCTCTTGGCAGTAGATTAACAAAGAAAATTTTGATATAAGGCAATGAGACACTGTCCCTCTGAACATGCAGATGGCTCTACATAATATTTGGATATGGAAAGTGGAGTGCTGTTATCAGGACTACTTGGCACCACCATTTTAGAAATTTAGGTGAATTAAGGCCATGTAGCCATGGAGAGGAAAGGCCAGGGCAAAATGTATTGACAATAAAATATGTCTAGCAGATTGTGGCTAATTTCAGCTGAGTCACTTGGACAATAATGGAGTAAATCCCAGCATTGTGAAGAGCAATCCCACCTACATATTTTGGAACTATTCCAGTTTGCTTAGCACTTTCCACAAGGCATTTGCAGGGATGCCCTTTCAACATTTTGCTACATGAATCTTCTGCTTGTATGGTTTCAGACAGTTCCCAGAACATAAATTTTAAGTCTCAGATGTTACATTTATGCTACAGGCTTTTTCCTTGGGTTTTTCATGCAAGATTTAATAATTATAGTGATATTTAACACTCTAAAAATCTGTATTTGGGAGAAATTCAAGTCTTTACAACTTGCCACATAGAGTCATATTACTTCTACGGTTTATAAACTTATTTCCTCCAACTTCTAGTTCTACTGCCCAGGGGGTAAAACACTAGGGTTAATTTAAAACTTTTGCTTTACTACATGCTAACTTGCACCACTTGAGGTCTAGCATGTTGTCTTGGGGTGACCGTGTCATGTGTATCCCCTACCATCGCTCTATGCCCAAACATGAGTCCTGTGCCTTTAAACTGAGCCTGGGAGAGCAGAGAGAAGCGGCCGGGCGAACTTTTCAAAACAGTCTGTGCTTCAAGGTCGCTCTGCTCTGTGTTCAGCTGTGTGGGGAGAAGTGTGGAGGAAGCACCCTGCCTGCTTTTTCCACCCGGCTTTTCGGCTCTTTTTCCTCGGAGAGAGACGGAGAGAAAATTTGGCTTTGTTTTCTTCTCCTCTGGACTTGCTCAGATCACCGGAGCGTCTGGACTCCACCAGGGGACCCTTCCCCAGCTTGGAGTGGGGCACCCACCTCGACCCAGCTCCAAGGAAGAGGAGAGAGACCACCCCCCTGCAGTGAGGACTCTCAAATTCTCCAGGTTTCCTCTCCACAGTGGGAGAGATTTTGGTTCTTTGGTATCGTTGTTGTTTTCCTGTGTGTGTGTTTTTAATAAATAGTTCTTTTTCTGTCTTTCACATTCCTCCGGGGAATAGTTTTCTTTTCCCGAACCTGGTGGGGGAGGGGCGGCAGTGCCCTGCTTTGCTTTGAGGAGACATCCTTTCGGACATCTTTCCTTGAGATTGGCCCAAACCGGGACACATGTGTTGCTGGCTGATGAGTCCTGCCATAATTTAGCTCCCCATTATATGTCTGACCTTATTGATCAATATGTCTTGTTTACATTCTGTTGGAGAACAGTTCTCTTGTGAAGCCTTTCTAATTCAATTGTCTGTCAGATGAGATTCATGTGATCCTCATCTTGGAAACAGAACCTCTACATAAATTAGATCTACTTAGATACTAATAAAATTATAATAAATGTTGGCATGCAGTTTCTCTCATTTTTTGTAATGATAAATGTCATTGAAAAATAAGCTTTTAGGTAATTGCTTGTACTCATAATTGACTAGAGTAAGAGAAAGGGCCTAACTTTTTTCCTTTTTTAGCAAGCTGTTAGAAATCCAGACTTGTGTTACAAAACTAGAGGTAGTTCTAGCTCACCTAATCTTGCAGTACCTGAAATGGTTTCTGTCTCCTCTCCTGTCCAGTACAACAAGAAAAAGTTATAGCTGTTTAGTAGATTGTACTTCCATCTTTATTGAATTTAAACTCTCCTCAAAGTCCTGTTACTGAATGCAGGCTTGTGACAGTGCTGTTCAATAAGAGGTGACAGTACTGAGCAGTTGTGGTGAAGCTCAGACAGCAAATTTTTCCTACATCTGAACCTTCCCTATGCCTCCTCAGCTGCTCTAAAGCACAGGGACACTATATTTTATGATGTTGTATTTCCCAGGATCATGGTTTAATGGAGTTGAAGCTGGAGCAGAGCCTTCCAGAACACACCTACAGGCTCAAAGCAAGGACCTTATTCAGCACAGTCCACAAGTGCACCACTTATCAACCCAGCGATGGGAGACGCCATTGCCCGCATGCAACCGCTTGTGGAGTCGTGCTGTAAATCCGATCAGTGCTGGGCTTTAAAGGACACCACCACCCTGCCCCGCGAGTGTTCTGGTCTTCAGTGCTGTTTGTAGGGAATTGCTTTAATCCAGCCACAAGTATTGTGCCCCATGGCATGGAAAGAAGCAAGGACGGACAGAGAATAAGACAGAAGTCTGTAGGCTGGTATTGCCACCAGAGTCACCACATCATCACACTAAAGGATGACTTCTGCTCTGCCAGATTGTTCCCTGAAGCGTCCAAGGCGTGAGACAGTGTGATCCCCCCCTCCACAAACAGCATGGGTAGCCTGCTACTTGTGTTTTCCCCGTATCCCAAGCTCTGGAGATGGAGCATCTAACATTTCAGTGTGGGAATGCTTCTGGGGCAACTTCATCTTTCCTTTTGCTCCATCTGATGATATTTTAGATGGAAAGGGTTTGGAAAGGATTTTCCTTCTAACCATATTGAACAGTTCAGGGTGAGGGAGGGGTGGAGAAAATGTAAGAAACAAACAGAAATTTTCCTCATAGGATTTCTTACTTTGATCCTACTTTAAAGTCTCCCTAATAAATAATTCTTTAATCCAAACAGTGCCAGGATATTTCAAAAGGACAAACTGAATTTTTTTCCTTATGCAATAGCAATTGAACACTCTTTTTTGAATACACTTAATCAATGCATGCTGTTATCTTACCATATGCATCAATCAAATATTCCCCAAGGTATATATGTCAGAGCCAGGAAAGAGGAATGTGCCTTTGCAGTCACACAGCCAATGAACCACTATGGGTTTGTGCCTTACTCTGAAGGACATGTTGAAAGTATTACTGTAAGACAGATGATCCTGGGAAGTAAAGCTGCGTTCTAAGGGTACATGGCAACAGACCCTTCCTTTCATACCAACCTAGGAGTTTGAATGAATCCAGGCTGAAAAGTTCAAAGGTTTCTTAGATCAGAGTAATCCTTCAGGTGAACAAGGCCAGGGCACTTCCATTTCTGCAGTTAACCCTGTCCTGGAGGAAAGAAGTTAATATACCACCTGGCTTCCTTGGACTTAACTGATCCCAAAAGGCTTCTCACCTTCGTTGGTGAGGGGCTAGCAAATGAAGACATAAACTTCCATATCTGGCTGCACAGTGGGACGCTTTAATTATTCTGCTTCACCACCCTCTCCTATGCAGAAGAGTGTTCACAATGCCAGCACAGGGACTCACAAACTCCATGTGTCACTGTATTTATCTTGTTTAGGAGATTGAAAAGCTGACAGCAAATAAAGCAGATACTCCAGACATTCAACAATTTCCTGTTCCACATGAAAAGTCAGCTTTCAGGTGTTGACTCCAGACTGCTTCTCCTACATAATGCTTGCCAATTGGTCTTCTGGTAGCAGGTACTTGTTTGGATGGCCCCTTTGTCTTTTCTGTCCATTGCCATATGCAGTGGACTTCCACGAATGCTAGCCATTTCAAACCAGGTTTAAAACTGGTTTGTACTGCCAGAATCAAGCAAAACTTGTTTACAGGAGTTACAGGAGATTTGACCCCAGTATCTTCATAACTGAGCCACTCCCTGCAATGATCATCTTCTTCAAGCAAATTACTTGTAAATAAAAAAAAAAGGCTAGGATATGCCTATAGAGAGTACATAGACCTTGGTATCAGTGCTATTTATAAGGCTGATGTCTTGGAAGGGAAAAAGCCACTTACAAAACTATTCTGTCAAAAACATTCATGGGAGTTTTTTTCCCAGAAGGGTGACTTTCAGTACAAACCTGTACAGTTCAGGAGACTCAGATACTTGGGTTCTCACTTGTGATAGCAGATAAGCTCCAGATAAGCTCATGGGAACTACCAGGCTGTGAGTTCTGCTATGCTCTGCTTCCTTTTTCTTATCATTTCCCCAATCTTAAAATCACAGGTCAGTTGACTGCTGCCAGACTCATCTTATGCTATTTCTGAAAGCTTTTATTTGTTAACAAATCACCAGTGAATAGCAACTGCTGCCTCCTTTAATAGGCCTCAATGTATTTAATTCCTGATAAGATGATTATAAACTTCTGCAACTCTCAGGACTGAGAGAAAAACTAACCTTTATTCACTTCATAGATCCTGACAATTACTGGTACAGTTACACCGGAAAGTTTGTCAGAGGCCTTAATTAGGCTTGCTTACAGCTGTGCATCCTCATCCCTACGAGAGCAATCTGCCCACAACTCTGTCACCCCAGGCTCTATGAACTGATGATTTTTCACAAGCAAATTAATTCCTGAGCAAGAAACCTCCAGGTGAAGGTGCTTCTGAAAAAGCAGCTCTGGGGACATTCTTCTCCACTGCAGAACTGAGTCACTTGCCTCAACACGTCAGTGGAGGAACTGTCTGGCTGGAGACTCCCTCTCATCAATGAGATCAAAGGGTAATTCTCCACATACCTCAGGTGTGAAACTTCTCTGTAGCTCTGCATGGTTCTCTATTTCTACAACCCCTCTCTTGTAGCCAATACCTCTCTGTTCAAAACTCCTAGACCTACCATAACAAAGCACAGAGAGAAGTGGAATATGGTGACCTGATCTGCACAGCAACTTCAGCTAACTGAGGTGTTTCATGTCCTGTCCTGGGGTAAGTTGCTGCCACTCCTGCCCAGGACGATGATCTGTAGGAGCAGCTCTTTCATCTGTGTAAGAAACAATCCCAGTGCAGTGAAAGCCTGTGTGAAAACTGACCCAACTCTACTATGAGCAAGCATAAAAATACAAGCCACAGGGAGAGCAGGCAAGTAACAATAGAGAGGGGGGACTGACACACAGAAAGGTAAGAGGGCAAATTATCTGAATCATAACTGAGGCAAAAATCTCCCTTCTGCAGCCTCCCCTAAGGAGCTATTTATATACTAGCATACCCTGTGCTAGTTTACCCAAATGCCTAATCTTGAAAATGCTGCCTTAGGGTTCTCTCTGCATAGGATAAGAAGAAATATACAAGCACATTTACATCCAAAAGCTTATGAGCTTCAGGGCTGTCCCCCAAATCCTTATAGAATACATGTTCCTTTTTAGGTCTTACTCCAGCTGCTAAACCAGAATAACTCATGGATGGAGAAGACTGGAAAAATAAAAGCAGACCACTTAATGGGCATTGTACTCAAATCAGCTCTGTTCTACACATTCCTCGTGTTGCGATAGCAGACTGCATAACAGACCACCTGTACAGCTGAAAAGATGTGTACAAATGGACAATATTCTACAACCAGTCATACAACCCTACCAAAACCCATGTCTCCTTCTACTGCTGTTTTCATGATCTCAGAGGCTGTCAGACTGTGGAAAGCACAAGACATCTCATGTATCTTTGATCAGTCCCCAGCTGATCAAGACAGGGCAGCGAGCCTGACAGCTACCCTTCACTGAGGCTAAATCGAAGAGCAATGATGTTCCTTTACGGAGGAAGATGGTTAGACACAGCAAATATCACTGCCCAAGTACACCACGTGGGACATAAATTTGCAATGGAAAGAGGAGCTTGGAGATGACTGGTTGAGCTACATGAGCCTTTGTGAAAGAATCAGCAGGCCAGCAGACAGAGTAAGCAACTCCAATTTCGATCATGAAGGAAGCAGAGGCTCTTTGAAACATCAGCTTAGCTAGAAATGAAAGGCTGGGTATGGCCACTAAGAAAAGTACTAATTTTGGTGTGCTACATTCATACTGCACTAAAGATGTATGAATTTATCAATGGGTTTATTTTCCTCCTCGAAGAACATGGGTAACTCTTCCGGCCAGGAGAAAGCACTGTGTGACTGCAAGACACGTACACCGAAATACTGCAAATGTTAGCACAGAAAAACAGCCCTTCCCTGCTGTATTATCAGACCTAAAAATGATATCACAAACTCCTCTACAGATACTAAATGGCCTGTAAAATCAAGATAAGGTATTTTCCTAAAACACAAACTGCACTTGAAAGGGAAATTACTGACTTAATGAAGAAGTTAGTAAAGAAGATTCTACAGGTTATATTGTTTGGGAAGTAAGAATAAAATTATACTTGTACCTCCTGATCTTAACATCTATGATCAAAGTAGGCATCTTGTCAGAACAAATGTTTTGTTTACTCCTTTAGTTTTTCTTAGAGAAAATATGCATAAAAACCAGTTGATCTACACTGTGCTTAAGGGGCTGTTTTGCAAAGGACATGAATGGGAAGAGATCCATCCTCTCCCAGCATGGCATGGGGGAATAGTGCTTAAAAGCAGAGGAGTTACTTAGCCTGATACAGTTATTGGAAGTATAAGCCTAATTTGACAATTCAGTTAATAAAGATGAAGTAATTACTTAATACTTCATACCTCATACAAAGTTATTAACACAATTTTGGGTGGGGGATTTTGGGGCTTTTTTTGGCCTTTTTTTTTTTTTTTT
>VZTH01003604.1:88428-261140 GCA_013397815.1 Aleadryas rufinucha | reverse complement strand
AATTTTATATCTTTTTTTTTTTTGGGGGGGGGGGGGGACGGGACGGGACGACAGGGTTGAGGGGGTGGAAATCTTGCCATATGTGAGATTTAAATGTTAGGAAGCAAGAGAAACATCTCCAGACAACAAGACAAAAGCCAAAGAGGCTAAATAATTTTATGTCAAATTTATTCTGGCAACCACCCAAACCATGACTTTGGCAGACTGCTTGTTGGTTATAACAGAAGCCACTTCCTCTGCAGCAACAGGCATATCAACACTATTGTCTGCTTCCTGGGGATGGGCTCAGGGTGTTTCAGTGCTCTGGGTGGGAGCTCCAAGCTGCACAACATTCTTACGTGGAGCTCAGGGATTGAAAAACATAGAGCCACAAACCTCCACTGGTGTCCCCGCGGGGAATTCTCCCATGCATACCTCGTTAGGAAACAAACTGGGTATTTCTTCTCCCTGCCCTGTCTCCAGGAACCCTGACAGCTCCATTCAGCAGAGGGGAGGAAGGCTCTGCCCAGGGCTCCTCCACAGCTGCAGATGACTCATGCTGGAAGAGCCCCTTTGAGCCAGATTTAAGTTTTCCCAAGTTAATTTTAACACAGTGATTTCTACCACTTTAAAGCTCTCTGCATAATTGCAGCTTGCACAGCAGAGCCTGGCCTGGTGCACAGGTACAGACCTCACCAAGAAGCAGGCCCAAGCTGCTCCCAGGGTTGCAGGGCCACCTGCTCCCCGCTTGAAGCCACATTCCTCCCTCTCCTGCAGCAGCATCCCCGAGGACAAACTGCTCCATTCATGCTGTCTTCTTGGGACAGGCAGGAGAACCAGAGAAACAAACCCTGCTGCTCTTCTGATCTATGAAAGAGCACGGGCAAATAGGACTTCCTCAGTGCTTTACTCCCATGAGCAGGGCTGCCTCACCAGAGGAGCAGGGACGTGTTTAAAGCTCCCATTCCCGCTTTTCACTGCTTTGTTTGCTTAGGGTAAGTGTATTCCCTACCCTTGCCTTCTCTTCTACAGCTCCAGACAGGCTATGGAGGCACACACAGAGCTACGCAGGATCCAGATGCTCACCCACATTAGGTGAACGCAGACAATCCTGTAAGTAGCTTCCTACCAAAGATGGCAGAAGGGATGGCACTGCTCCAGCTGCCTCTTCCTCCTGCTCCGCTTCCCACTTCCATCCAGCGGAGGCTCAAAAAACAGACCTTCCATTTGGATTTCAGCCATCAGAGCAGGAGCAAGGTCTTCTTGTAGGGGTGCAAGAAAGCCTTTCTTGCAGGGTTTGGGGCAGACCACACCACTGTGCTCCTCCCCAGTGGTGTGTGAGAATGACGTCATTATGCCAATAAATGAGACAGGAAGTGCAACCAAGCAGAAAAAACATGAAAAGTGTCTGTGAAGTTCTGCCAAGAATGCTAACAATGGCGCTAACGAGAAAACAAGAAAAGGGTTTGGTTCATCTAACTTTTTGGAGTTTTAGTAAGCTTTAGCGTCACTTGTAACAGTAGGTAGGAAAAAGCCATGACCTTGGAGAGACACCGCTTGGAGCCTTTTTTCTTTTTTTCCAAGGTGATGGTGACCTTCTACTACCTTACCCCAGTCCACAAATTTCAGTACTTTGACACCAGTCTCACAATCCAGATAAACTGGCTGGGATTTTTAAATCACCCCTTCCTTTTTTTCTCCCAAGTTATACTAGTGCATTACCAATGGTCTTGGCAAGCCATTCTGGCATCTTTCTACCATGTGGACTCCTTTATTTTCCAGAGAATTGCAGCTGCCCAGGTCTGAGCTGAGGCTTCTTTACAGTCACCCGTGAGTCACCTATTTAATCTTGTAATGTAAACATACAGGCCCATCTAAATGTGATGTGTAAGACTTCTCTCTCCATCAGTCCTAGAAATTTCTAACCAGACCCTAGAAGCTCACAGCCAGCCAAGTTTGTGTCCCCTACCTGCCTTTTTGTCAAGCAGCTGACAAACAGTAGCAGCGCTCAGGAGAGGGGTGGCACTTGGCAGTAGGGAAGCGAACCCTTCAACAACCACGGCTTTCCAGTTACAGATGTGGGCATAACTTACAGACAGGATTTCCTGAAACCACAAAGCCAACCTGATTGCCAACTGCTGCCAAAACAGGAGATTCCCCCTCCTGATTCCCCCTTGCACTGGCACTTACTTGACTCTGTAACAAGCCATTCACAGAGCTACACTGGCATCAATCAATCCCTGCAAGAAAAGTGAGGTTTCTCCTGCTAACCCAGCTCACTGCAAGTTCACCTTCCTGACAGCGCTGGTAAGCAGGAGGACTGGGAAGGGAAGGAAGCTCACAAATCCTTTGAGTTATGATACAGACTCTGTACAGTATAATACAAAATACTGCAGCCTTAGCAACATATCATTCCCGTCAAAAGCTTGTTCATAAACTGCCATTTTTTACAACATTAACAATCCCACACAGAAATTAAATGAAATACTAGCAGGTGCTACTGTTATTCATATGACATTTTCAGTTCCCTGCAGTTATAGCTATATCATCTCTATTTATTAGAAAAATACAGTTATTAAATGAATTGTTACTTCCCCTCGAAATTCAGCATCAGTTTTCCTAAAACAGTCAGGTATTAAAAACATTAATTAGTCTCCCAGACCTTCAGAAAATTTTATTTAATAATCCTGTTTAGCTCTCATACAGTTGAAACATGATGAAAATACCAATGGAGTGGTAGCAAATAACAGATTAAGTCAGACCTAGGTCTTAAATGGGTTTCCGTACAAAATACATCCATAAATCAGAGACCTTCCAAAAAAATCTCAACCTTAAATGGGATTAAGCAGTCTTCAAATAACCACTACTCTTATCAACAGTCTGCCATCAAATTAAATCAGCCTTTCTCTCATTTATACCCCCCCTACAGATGAGGGCAGAAAATCTGACTGTCTAGAAACAAAAGCTGTGTACAGTTGTGACAATGACATTACTCCTGAGTGCAGTCACCTGTGGTGTGAGATACAGGCTCCAAATCTACCCTCCTTAATTTTTGTAAGCATGCTCCCCATTGTAAAGACTTTCAACAGAAACCAAACGATAAAGAATAGCAACTCCTGATTTAGAACCCATAGCAAACAATTCTTTGATATGGTTACAATAGAGGGTACACAAATGAATGGATTTGCTGCTTTTGGCAGGAACTGGGTTGTCTTGCCTGTTCCCATGGCTGCTCTACATCTTTGTACCAGGTGCAGAAATAAAAACCAAGAATTTCTGATGTACGTTTCTTCAGATAACTGAAAATTCTCAGTGCTGCTATTGGTTCCAAGCTTCACAATTACAAGAAGTTTAACTTGTTTCTGTTCAGAGTCATCTCTAAAGGGCAGTTTTCCAGTCTGTAGGGATCTCTTATCATATTCCTCACTAATGCCCAGTAGCACATCACGGACATGACAAACACATGCCGTGTCTGGAATACAGTCACCTAAGGGAATTTATGAATTCCTGTTATTTTAAGGACAGTACTTACAATTGCAGCTTTCCCCCTGCTCCATGCTGTGGTATGGAGCAGCACCTCCAAGAAGCCAAGGCCACCAGCATCTGAAGCCTTGCTACTGGCAATAAGGAGCCTTCTAGTATACAAACAGACCCTACAGAAAAACCAGAGAGGGACTTCCTACAAGGGCATGTAGCGATAGGACAAGGGGGAATGGCTTCAATCTGAAAGAAGGCAGGTTTCCATTAGATATCAGGAAGAAATATTTTACTGAGGGTGGTGAGACACTGAACAGGTTGTCCAGAGAAGCTGCGGATGTCCCATCTCTGAAGTGTGCAAGGCCAGGCTGGGTGGGGCCCTGAGTAATGTGGTCTACAGCAAGGCGTCCCTGTCCATGGCAGCAGGGTAGAACTAGATGATCTTTTAAGATCCCTTTCAACCAAGACCATTCTATGAGTATGGTAAGGGAAACACTATTGACTGAATCATTCCCCTGGTGACTAGCAGCCACTGCAAAGGGAGAAGGTCAACATCCATTTGTGGCAAGTTCCTTCAAAATATGAAATATAGCTACAGTTAAATGAACACAGGTCTGAAGGCTTTGTGCCCTGATATCCCACACAGCACGATCCTGTGGAGCAGCAATGACAGCATGAGTTATTGAGGCCAGGATGGATGCAGGGAACAGGTCTGGAAATATTCCCTGCTGAGACCAATACAATTTAGTCTCAACAAAGAACTCAAAAGTACTTGAAGTGCAGACTGAGCCTGCCCCAGGTTGTATACTTTCAACAGAAGAGGCAATCACAGAAATACACTATTGTCCACCAAGAGAACTGTGTGCTCATAGGAGCACAAAGGTTTTTACCTTTAAGCAGCTACTTACCGTTGAACACAATTCACAGAAGCACTGGGCCGCTTCAGCAATACTGTACAATCAATGACTGATACAGCTGTACATTCACTGCAGAGTTTTGGCAGCTATAGCCGCATCATGAGACTGGCCATTTATTGTCACAGAGACACTGAAGAGACACAGAAAGGATTATTTGCCCTTAGCTTGTAATTGGGTGTGTCCTTCCAAAGACACTACAAAGGGGGACTTTATTGTGCTAGCCAGGAGAAGACTATCCCCAAAACATGGGGGTGGCCTGGGTGCTCTCCCACCCTTGGGGTCACCAAGAGGAGAATTCATTCCTGGCACGAGAACGAAGCTGCACTGCCAGGCTACAGCACACAGGAGCTCCGCATGAAAAAGCAAATCTCATCCCGAGGGAAATTCTGTTTACTTGAATGGCTTCCCTGTAATCCCATTTTATGGTCCACGTGTTTTGGGAATGCTGCAAAGTCAGGAGACTGGCAGAGACTAAAGGGAAGTGATTCCTTTCAGAGGACTGTAGAAAAGCAGGACACAACCTCAAACACTCTCATGGCAGCCTTCTGCTTAGCTACATCTGTATTATCATAAATATTTTGGTCTTAAATGGGTAGTGGACTCTAGCAAAAAACATAAGATGTTGCTTTTTTGAAGTAAGAAAAACGTAATACAAGGGGTTTAAAGTTCACATTGGAACACTTTTCCAGTTTGAAAATTAAAAATGAAATATAACACCTCAGCTTTTTAAAAAATAACTCCAAGATGATAATGTAGGTTAAAAAAGGGAAGAGTGAACAGGTTTTACCATTTTTTACTTGATAGCTCCCTTTATGGATAGGTCCATTAGCTTGCAGATGGAATAACACAACTCAGCAATAAGCAAGGGCAGAGATTCAGAAACACTAACCACTATCCTTCTGGTGGGGTATCAGATCTGGATACCCCACATTCCCTCTTTCTACAGTAAAGACTGAGCAGAGGTGAATCAGTGTCAGGGAGAACTCACCCTGCTTGAAGCAAACTTCATATCCTGTAACTCCCACTCCAAGATAGTAAATATTGGCATGGCTGCATACAAACAACTTTCAGGTCGAAAGTATGTCAATTATCAATTGATTTACTCACCTAATAAATATTCTCAGCTACTTTTACCAAAACAAACCCTCTGTTCTCTAGCCAGGGAGCCTAATGTTTTAATCCCAGTCCCCCAGCCTTTTGGTAAGAGCACAGTGCTCAGTACCTGGCAGGACCAAGCACTTGTTAAGCTGCTGTGGTTCCTTTGCATCAGTGTTTTCCATACAGTACTGTGAAATAGAAAGGAGGCACAAAATACAGTGACTTATAACCCTGAAGAACAATGAGCATTTCTGTGAGCTGGTTTTCTACACAGGATGTGGGCTGGGCCTCCTTGAGTTTGTGTAATCTGTCTGGAAGTCCAAAAACCACACTCCGAAAACATGCTTTTCCTTTGTCAGTCACACACACACACACAGAGTCTAACAGTAGTTTACACATCTGTCATTCACCATTAAGGAAAATTTTCATTAATATTATTTTTTTCAAGCATTTTTTATGTCAAATTAGGCACACAGACCCTACCTAATTAAAATATATAGCCTTTTTTAATCCAGCAAGAACTACATTTAGGGAGGGAAGATTCACTTATTTAAAATAAAGTCAGAAGTTGCACTTCTGGTAGTGTTTTAGGTGCTAGTTCACAATCTAGGAGCATTAGAGCCCAGAGACAAAAACTCAAAGGCACTGGAACCATTACCACAGAATGTGCTGGGAAGGATTATCCTATGAAGTGGTTTTTCTAGACACTCTAAGACACTAGGTTTAACAACTTCAGGCAGTCCTTTGAAGTCCCATTATTTCAGACACTCTTCTAGAGGTCAACTCTCCCTTTTCTCCAAACAGCACCAGAGGACAGTCCACCAAAAGGAACTGTTTGCTGAACAAGGACTGGACAAAGTACAGCAGAGGTTAAAACACAAGAGAGAAATGGTTTCATCCAGAGCTTTCCTCTAGCACTGCAGGGTAAAAAGACAGCAGATGTGAAGTAATTTTTGAAAAAAGAGCATACAGGAGTATTGCACTGTTTGACCCTATTCCACATTTAGAGAGCTTAACTCCAATTGGAGTTGATCTACCTGACAATTTGACTACAACCCCGCCGTCCATCCCTTTTCTGTTTGCCTCTTGGAGCTGCAAGACCTGGTTTAACAAGAAAAATTGCTGAAGAAGTAGAGTTCATACGAATTCTCTTAAAGTTTGTCTTCATAGTAAACATGCCAGTCTTGTATTGACACCGAAACTCGGTACTGTAACAAGCTGCTAGGAATACTTCTCTTCTACAAGGAAAGCAGCTGTATGAAGCAGGTATGTATGTCAAAATACTTAATATAAATTTACTACCATAACTTCCAGGATTACATGTTTTTAATTCCTAGTGAAACTACACAGTAATATGAAGCCCTATCATATTTCCAGTGCTCATAGTTTTCTGAGTTAGTATTTTTGAAGCTATAGAAAGTAGCTTTTTTTTCTTTCTGGGGGAAATCAAAAAGAATGGGAGTTAAGACTGAGCAAGTGGGGAAAAAAACCCATTAATACTCCAGCATACTGAAATTTATTTTTGCACACAAACAGGTTTCAAGTGGCTAGAAAACATCAAGAAATCTTCTCCCCTCCCCATTTCATATGTTGAGATTAGCATATTATACTCATTTAGGCAAATTATGAAGGAATAAATCCTCAGCCATGTTAGACACATCAGTTCCTACCACACCCTATGATATTTTGACAATTACCACACAATTTGAGTCAGAAACTATTACATTCAGCACAGAACTAGTTGGCTTCTGTCTTCAGCAACTTCCTGCCTGAGAACATGCACTATGCAAAAACAGCTCCTGCAGCCATGGAGGGGAGAGCTGTGCAAGGAAATCCCAAAACCCAGCAGGAAGCAACGTCTCTGTGATTCAATATGTTGAGTCTTTTCCTCTGAGAAACCAGCATAAAAAGCACAGCAAAAACTGGACAGAAAAAATCCTTATCCTGTCTGCATTACAGATCCTGGAACCACTGGAGTTTTGAGTGACTGAGCCTGTCTCCCTCTTCAGATTTCAACAAGTCTTCCTTCACTGTACTTTCACCTAGGGTAGTTTGAGAAAAGAGAACGACTTGTAAATGTTGCAGAACAATTGCATTTCACCTCCATCAGCTGTGCAGAAAAAAAACATTTCTGGATGGATTAACTAGTTTTGATCCTTTTACTTGAAAAAAACCCCAAAACACTCCACAAAAAATGTAATATGATTATACTAAAGTCTGTCACTGCAGTGGAAGTAGAGCAAAACATCTCACTGAAGGCTTTCAGTGTGCTGGGGTAAGTGCTGCAGGCTTCCACATTACAGAGACTGGACAGAAGGAAGGTACAAGCCATTTTCTAGGCAAAATAAAATAAAAATACCCAAAGAGTTTTGTTAACATCACAAGCCACATAAGAGAATTAAATTCCATTCTGCTCCCTGCCGTTCCCATCTGGTTTTAATTTGCTAGAGAAGACTGAAGCCTGTATTCAAAAAACAGACTGAGTTGTAAACATTAGCCTCTGCCAGCATTCCTAGTAACTCATGAGGTACCGGAGTTACCATGGAAAGGCAAGGGGAGGGCAGGAGGAAAAGGTCTATGAAAAAGCAGGACTTGCTCTGTCATTAAGCTCGTTTTATTGCATTGTTTTAATCCATGAAATGAAAATGAAAAGTGTTTGATGGCCAGAAGACATACACTTGCAGAAAATCCAGTTCTACTCATTTCTGTTGTTTTGCAACATTATGAAAACAAGCAGGGGAAAGTTGAGAAAAATTAGAACAGACAGCCTGGGCCACTGGACACCCTTGTTTTACATGGCTTGTAATTACAGGCTGCATACTGTTGCCTAATTTATTTCTTGTTGTGTTATCAGTACAAGATCGCTGCTTCATTTCCTGCAGGAATAGTTTTGTTAAATTGGGACAAAATAATGAGACTACAGCTAAGAGCAACTCATGGCAATATTTAACAATATGCCTTCAACAAGACTTTGCCCCATCTCTGCCTCTTCCTCAAGCCAATAGTTTCCAGTTAACTGTGCCCCTGACATGAGGCACTGATGTTCTTTGGAAAGCCACTCACAGTTTACACAGTGAAAAAAAGGAGGAGGGTGTTCCTGCAGTAGCATGGTCCTGGAGGGATTCTGTTCCACATCACACAAAATCTCTGCCCCTATTTTGACAAATCTTGGGTTCACAGTCAGCCCCAACTCAAAAATTAAATACAAGGGTAGGAGGACGTGATCTCCTTATTAAACACATCAGTCCTTTGTTCACAGCACAGTCCCACAAATGATCAACAACTGAGGTGATGGAGCACTACACTGTGGTATCAAAACAACAGCCCATAGGACTGGTAAAGAGCAACTAAAGAGAACACCTCGAGCCATGATTGCCTCTGGCATCCACAACTGGCCCCAAAATAACACTTCCTAGTTCAGGCACATTACGAAGCTGTCAGTGTTTCAGCATTGAGTTGAACTCCAGTCACCTTGATGAACATGGCCCTACTGCTAATCACTTTTTACTTAGCTGGGTTACTACCCAAGTAGTTACAGTCTTTTTTCCAACCACCTACACCACCTCCATGACTCCTCCTCCAGCCCACAGGCCAAGCTAACAACCCCACCAGCTGTCTCAGTGCTGTTTTTGGCCATCCCATGACTCCAGACTTTTGCACTGACTCCTTGATGACAGGTGTCATTAGCTAACAGACATTAACTTTCAGCAGGGTCTCATGCAAAGCTTCCTGCTCTTTCACTATTTCTAAAAATTGCTGCCTTTACCAAGGGCACTTCTCTTACTCTTGGATTAGCTCACCACACTTTTCTCCTTGATATCATCTCACTTCATCAATTTCCCCAGCCCTTTTCCTCTAGCTTTCAGTGCCATCTTCCTACCTGCAAGTCCTTAATTTCATCTTAATGCACCCCCTTTAGCCTTACTGTGCATATATCAGTCTACCACTTGCACCCTATTATTGATACTTCAACAACACCAGAAAGCTGTAACCACGTACTTTCTTCTTTCCTTTCTGCTCAGACGTTGGTGCAGTTAGAAGTAACTACCAGTAACACATACTCATACACAGATTAGAGCAGCCCAGGGTGACCATTATATGAGGAACTTACCCCAGTCTTCTGTACCTAGATAATGTTATTCTCAGCCTCCAAAGGATACATGCAAACAGGCTACACTATACCTAGCTAAGTCACATCTGTTTCACACATGTGAAGTATGTATAATCTGACCAGAATCAGGAATTGTGAAAGGCTCATTTTGAAACACAAGCTTATTAAACCACACCCACCCACAATCCCCCTCCACCACATGGATACACTCTTTTCCCATGAAAGGTTCACAGCTTGCACAACTTTTTTGGTGAGTTCTCAAATAAGCAGAAAAAGGCTTTATTCTAAAGCATCAAACCAAGAACTGGAGCATGATTCACATTGCAGCCCCAAATCTACTACTCACAACTTCATCAAGAACAACAGGAGAAGGCACCAGCCCTGCTTATGTTCAGACCCTTCAATACCCACAAAGGACTTGCCTGCAGTGTGCAGACCCCACTGTCTGAAAGCAGTGTATGTTGACTTAGGCCCATCCTTCTTGCGATTCACCACTTCAGCTTATATTTATATACTGTTTAATAACAAAGGCTCCTTTTTATCTTTTGATAGGGATACTCCTACCAATATTCAGCTAGCTAAGTGTTCACACAGTTTTTTATTATTCATTTTGCATTAAATAAAACTATTAGAAAATGGGAATCCCCCGGATTGAACTGCAGAGCAAACTGCTAAGTCCATAGAATTACCAACAAAAAAGTTTAACTAGCAGCAAGATTCTCGATTTTTCATCTGCAAATTAAAAATATATTTGAAGCCAACTGGAATTGCTTAACTTTCTCACTAGTCAAGTAAACATACTGCTATGTCTTTTTAACCGAATGAGTAAAATTCAGACATCAGATTTGACTGCCTGTGCCTAATTAGTGATAAGAGGTTGCAAGTCTCTGTAAGCAGACACTCTTTCTCCAGAATTCAAGATACTGAAAATTGTATTCTCAGTTGGTATCCTCTCATATACACTTTGTTTCCCAAGGCAGCTAATACCAGCATAAAATTTTTGCTTCAGCAGAAAGAATCAAAGTAAGCAGCAAGATCTGTTCAGTTTTCTAACATCCTAACTTTAAATGAAACAAAACCCTAGACCTAACTGCAAACCAATATCCCCAAAGAGAGCATGACCATCAGTAAGTGAGTGGAAAACACACAGTGGAAAATACACAGAAGTCTGAAGAAAAAGAGCAGCCCTACATAGTAGTGACATTTCTGTGTAGCTGCTGAAGGAGCATGCTAGGAACAAGCCTGCTGTTTCTATCCTGGCTCCACACACGGGGACACTTCTGCATGCCAAAATGAGTATTTATCTGGTTCTTGCTTGAGTGATTCTAAGCCTGTTCTGCACATGCTTCACAGTGCCAAGAAGCTCTGTACTTCTGGGTGGATTGCTGCAGACTGTTTTTTGTCAGGAAGACTGATCACTTTTATGAAGCATATGTGCACACTGATGCCAAACACACTGAGATTCACACAATAGGCCCAGACACTTTTCCTCCCAAAGTTAACACCTGTGTACTCCTGCCAATACTCATGCAAGAGGAAAAGAAGCAATTGTATTGTCTTACACAATTTTTACAGTAATCAGGACCATATGTATTTGTTGCCTCTCCCCCTTAGGAAAAAAT
The DNA here is from genome assembly GCA_013397815.1 of Aleadryas rufinucha. Classification (NCBI taxonomy): domain Eukaryota; kingdom Metazoa; phylum Chordata; class Aves; order Passeriformes; genus Aleadryas; species Aleadryas rufinucha. The sequence goes on along the minus strand of VZTH01003604.1, from coordinate 249,936 downwards.
CCAAAACACTGTTTTGGCTTTCTTTATGCCTCTATGGACCAAGGTAACAAAAAACCCCCGAAGTGCCAAGTGAAGCAGTCTTGTATTACTTGAACTGGAAAAGTCCTATTACCAAGTTATCACATTCCTTTGTTTTATAGCATGGATATGTACCAACACCTCCAAGTAGGATGAATTTGTAGCCATGTACAAGAGAAGCAACAGCGAATGTAAAGACATTAATGGTTATTACCTAAATCTATTAATGTTATTACAACTAAGAGGAACTGGAGTATTCAGTTTCACTGATTTCTCATGTTAGTCATGCCTGTGCATAGCATCAAAGTTCCCATAACAGCAACTGGAGGACTAATTCTAGTTATAAGCTTTAGTAGTCTTGTTTTGGAGACTATTCATATGCAACTATCAAGTAAAGTTCAGACGTGTTTCAGTTAAAACTCTCGATGCTTTTGTGTTGGTTCAAAAGGGAGAATACTGTCCAAGTGCTGTAACGTAACACTGTGTGGCTGTACTACCCCCTCCACAAAGCCAGTCAGGAAACGTACTGACCTTGTTCAATTGGAACTGGTAAACCAGCTCAGGGGTTGCTATTTTTCTTCTCCTCATTAAGGTACCCAAGGTTCCTGGGGGAGGGGAAGACAGGAAACAAGCACTCTTCCTGCTCCCCCAACCTAAAAATAACTAAGACAGTCTTTCTGCAACATTTAAACCACACAAGTTCTCAATAAAGCCTGAAATATTTATACTTTGGGCAAACAGTCACAGAACTTTTGTATTTTGCCCAGTATCTTTTTATCATTATCCAAACAGATCTGGAGATTGTGGCAGAAAAGTTTACTTTTCTAAGGGTAGACAAAAGCCTGTTGCCAGCTGTGTTCTTAAACTACAGCTTTTTTTCCTACCAGTCACCTAAGCTGTAACTACAAGCTACAAGCCTATTTTGATTTGTGAACTTGAGCACTAGCTTCCCCTCTTCAAGCACCTCTTGCTGTGTCTTGAAAAATCTGCAGGTTTAGCAGAGTACCTCTTTCACATTAGAAAACAAAGGAAACAAACACCTCAATCATCAAGTTGGGTACAATGCTGTGGAAAAAAAATGAAGTTAAACAGCATGAGAAAATTGCTAGGGAAAAAAATTGCATACATGACAAAATGGGTAGAAAACATTATCTATAAACATGGAAATTAAATTCGTAGTAACTGAGCACTGTAAAACATAAGACTGATTATGCTATTCAGACAAATTTAAGTGAAAGAACATTTGCAGGATTTTGGAGGCATGCATGCCCACAGGCTTCCTTACTCCAGTTCTGCATTTAAAAAGGCTACTGATTTGGTTGTTAGAACTTCTTCCCTTTCAAAAAGCTACAAAAGAAGACTGGCACGAACGTCTAGTTCCAAAACAGGATTTAAAGTAAAACACGTATCTAGGTAAAGATAAGCACCTTCCTTTCTGTCCTGCAATCCCTCATTCTTTAGCCAGTTTCCATGATTTCTTTATGTACTTCTCACAATCTGTTCACTGAATGGAAAATCTACAAGCTGATTTTGGCAAAGTCTGTTTGGCAGGTAACAATTTAGGCATAAAATTGCCATTCTTTGAGCTAGTCTTCAGTCCAGCGTTCCCTTTTTACATTCAGAAACAACAATTTCATTCAGATACAGCAAAACTACCTTAAGTTTTGAAAGGAAGAGCCCTTAATTTTGAAACTAAGAAAGCTTAAATAAATCTTACATGCTATATTGTTAGCTCATACATACTACCAGCTGACCATGACAGAGTATACCTAGTTGTACACATGCAGAAAGCTGGGGAAGGAGATAATCATGGAATGACTTTCTACTTCCACAGAAAGAAGTCTCCCAGTCACGCTCTCCATCCTGAGGCTCCAAAGCTTACTCAAATTTCACATACGGGCAGGAAACCAAAGAATACCACATGACCAGAAATCCATAGTAGTTCAGACGTGAGTTCCCAAAGGGAAGGAAGTTATAGTTAAATACAAGTCCAATCAGTGTTTCCCTCTACAAGCTCCAGAGGATGAATGGAAAAAAAGCTCGGCTTTCCTGTTGCACAACAGCTAGGAATCATGTGATTTAGGGTGTAACATAACTGCTTGATATAGGGATGCTACTCACATGCAGATCTGGTCTTTCACAAACTGGTCTTTGTTTGTGACCACCTCTGAACTGGTCTTTCACAAATCCACAGTTGCATACAATACCTCCATTTTCATAATTTTTACAATCAATAGATTACAGACATACACAGCCTTGAGCTACTTAAAAGTTGTACACTGTTCAAGAACTGCAAGTTAGGCCTGCTTATTTTTCAACCAAGACAGCCAGATTTCAGTCAGGTTTCCTTCTTACAGTCCATCCTATTGTTGGAGTTAGGGGCAACCACTCTGTTGGTGATGTATTTAAATTCAAGCTTTTTTCAGCTCCCTTTTTTTAAATACTAAGGAAACAGCAGCTTAGAAAACCTACAAATACTGATAAAAATACTTTTCCAGCAACTGTTCTCTAGTTAACATCAGGAATACACCCTTTGGTTTTACCCATCCCTCTAAAGAGCTGCAGTTACCAGCAGAGGCCTCCATCATCCTCCCTTTGGCCATCTGTAATCATAAGCACAGTCATTCACATATATTGGTATTTCATGCTTCCACTGTTTGAGCTTCCATGGGCTGAAAAACAGCTGAACAGGCTAAATGGACCTTGGCTATATACTGTGTATATACTTGCTATTTATAGAAGAATATATTCAATTCTTATTTTTCCTTGGAACAGCCAGAAAGACCAGGAGTCCCCATTCAAACACTTCGAGCTGAAAATCAAAACTAAGGGAGTTTCAAAAAGGTATCACATGTCAGACATGCTACTGCTTAATGGGACTCAAGAATACATATTAAAATAAATGCTTACATTAGACTCATGTAAGAGAAAAGCAAATGAGCTTAATGAAACATCTCATCTTTATTTATGATATGACAAACAGAGCAAGATTTCAGCTTTTGAACTACAGTAAAAGTGTTTCTTCCCAGTAAAAAACCCTCTCCTTCACTCCAGTGCCAGCTGGGCACATCCAAAATTCAGATTCAACCAAGAATCTCAGAAACACACAAAGAAAAACAAGGTCTACTGGACCTGTGTTTTTGGACACCAAGTTCAGGGGTTTTTTTCCTCTTTGCTGATCTATCTCTATAGTAGGGATTGATAATGCAGAAGGATAATACCAATTCTATAACAATACTCATTCTTGCATCATGTAAGAAAAACCCACTATGTAAACTGTTACTTCAGATAGCCCTTAAAGGCTTCAGATTTGAAATGTGATCCAAGACCGCAAAATGCTATTTCTAGAAAGATGCAACAGATGTTCTACACATATTAATACACCCATCCAAAACAGAATGTAGAGTTTACTTTTACTAAAGTGCAATCAATACATAACTCTTGCTCAATGCTATTCATGCAAAAAGAAGCACCCAGAGCAAGACACTTTGTTCAATACATAGGGGGGCTCCAGGAAAAAAAAAACCTAAGCTTAATGAAGCATCTACAGACACACAGAAGTACTTTTCAGCAAGTCACTTCTATACAAAAGGAGCATTTGTAGACAGCTCAATCCCTCTTACTGGTGATAGGCTATCTACAAAATACATCGGAAGGCTGCGAGAATCATTCATAGGAGAAATTTGAAACGTAAGGCACAGCCATTACACTGAACAGAAAGTATGAGTATATTCTTGTTAGATTACAGAACTATGTGGAATTGATGGGGTTTGTTTTAATGAGGAAACCGTTCTATAGCTCATTTCAGTGTCATTACATTACTGAAATTAAAGGGCATGTTTAAGCAAACAGACGAAAGGTATCACACCCTTCAAAAAGATCACCCTGCTCTGCTAACTGTAGGATGAAGTTAAAATAGGCCCAATGTTAAGTTCCTCTCCTTCCTATAAGCAGATATGCTTGGCCTACAAGGCAAAATTTAGGTAGCTGCTCTTCTCCTTGGTTTCTGTTAACTACTTCAATTTACTTAAAGGGGAACAGGATTATTAAGTAGTCATACCACTGAAACAGAAGACAAGACGAACTAATTTAACTAACAGCTGCACTTATAAGGCCACTAGTATTTGTAGCACACAATCTGCGGGAAGCGTGGAGGAAGATAAGAACAGGGTTGCCTGTTCTAGAAAAAGAGGAATCAGAAGACCCTGCACTATCAAGTCCTAGAAGTAGAGCAGGCTTAGCTACAGTCCTAATAATGCTTTGAAATTACGATTCCCTCCCATCAATTAGGTCTACACTAGCAATTGTAGGGTCCCAGGAGTGCCTTGAAAGAGTTCTAAGATACACAGAACTCAGTATGTTGACTTTGCACTGTATAATTCATTTTACAGCAGCATGATTCTTTTCTTCCTCTTCATAGTAGTTTCCCCAGTTTGAAATATCCCTGCCTGCCAATTTTAAGAGACAAACAAAATAAAGTCTAAATGCTTCACTGGTATTCTTTATTTTTTGATCCAAACTACATAATATATATTCTCTGAAGTAGTCCTTCGGTTCTGGAATTCCCTCTCCAGCACAGGAGTATGTAAACACCTATATGTAGTGTCTGTACTTCAGGCCTAGACTAAAGTAAGCAATGTTAGACACAGGGACAAAAAGCCTTAAAATACTAGGTCTACTTGCCTACAGAACCCAGTTGCAATTTTCCAACATTAGTGAAAATGTAAAGCTGGCATACAGTAGTGTCACACAGTTATAGTAAGTGAGTTACTGCAAATCAGTAGCAGATTAAGCAAACCTGCTATGTTCAAGATTCACCAGGAGAGATACCATTAAGTATTTAAAGCCCTCAACTCTTCTTGTACTCTTCTGAACATAGCAAAGCAGGTGCTCTGACACCAGGCATCAGGACTCCTATTAAAGTTTGGCTAGACTGTCAAGCACCACAGATCTAGAATCATAAGAGCATGCGAAGTTGGGAAGGATCCATTAGGATCATGGAGTCCAACTCCTGGCCCCATGCAGGACACCCCAAGAACCACACCATGTGCGTGAGAGCTTTGTCCGAATGCTTTTCGAACTCAAACAGGCTGGTGCTGTGACCACTTCCCTGGGGGAGCCCATTACAGTGCTCAACCACTCTCTGGGTGAAAAACTTTTTCCTGATACCCAACCTACACTTCCCCTGACTCAGCTTCGTGCCATTTCCTCAAGCCCTGTCACTGGTCACAGGAGTGAAGAGACCTGGATCTTTTATTGTTGGTACCTAGAGTCAAGGACTCAATAGCCCACTACCACTATTTCCTAGTGATTCGTCATCTTCCCTGTCCAACAGAAGTCAGCGCAGTTCAATTTTACTATCTCTGAAGAGGAGACACTCGAAGTTCAAAAATTACTGTTAGCTGAGCTCAGACATTGTGGCTCCTGCATGAAGTATAGCCTTTCCTATGATTATGCAGAAGATAGGGAAGCAGAAGTGTTTCTCAGAAACAGTTTAAAAATAGGATCTGACAACTGCCCAGCATGCCTTTATAAGCTTATGAGCTTGTTCCAGCATTCGTATGCTGGGGTAATGGAGCACAGCTTTGGAGATGAATTTGAAGTAGTACCACTCTGATAAAAGCAATAGTTTCATTTTATGAAGAGCAGCCTTCTAAATCAGGATATTTGTGACAATGACATCTTGTAATATTTAATAATTCTCTAATTAGAAGGCCCAGAGTTGTTCTGGATGGAATTTGAGACAGATTACCCTGGCTCAACAGATAAGACCACACTGCACAATCATCAGTCTGACAAATTGGGCCACAAACACTGTGGCCCAAAATGAAGCAGCACAACCATCGTTTAGCACATACCAGGGAATACAGCTGGTAAAACACCTCTTAGGGTACTTAAATTACTATCTCAGTACTCAGTATCATGACCAGCTATAGTCTCACAGTCTCTTTGAGGGATTGCTTTGTCTGCACTAATGAAGTGGCAGAGTTCTGCACCTCCAATTTTTTTTACCTTACTTCACTAAAATTTGGGGAATCACATGACAGTCCATTAACCTGCTAAGTAAAGGCAGGAACATGGAAGGAGAGAGTTTAGCACAAGAACTGGATGCTAATGCTTGTTTCCCAGCTACCTCTTCAGCTTAAGTCCTTGTGCTCTCCACACTACTTCTAATACCTCATATCTGCCACACAAGCTAGTTCTGGACTTGTTTTTGGTTGGTCCATAGCAGCTGTACTGGCACTGGATCGAACAGCTATCAAAAAATCCATATACAACAGCCAACTAGACAGAAACATGCTAACTTCTGTCAATAAAATACTAAGAATTTAACTCCACCTAAGCAAGCTTCATGAGTTACCCATCTACTGAAGCTTGCTAAGAACAAATCCATTATTACAACCAGTGGTACTCAAATGTCAAACAGGTACCCATTCTTAGCACAGACATCACAAAATGGTTTGGGTTGGAAGAGACTTTCAAGATCTAGTTCCTAGCCCCTACCATGGGCATGGACAACGACACCAGACCAGGTCATTCAGGGCCCCATCCAATCTGCCCCAGAGCACTTTCAGGAATGGGGCATCCACAACTTTCTCTGGACAACCTGTTCCAGTGCCTCACTATACTCTAAGCATCCCTTCCCAACATCCAATCTAGATCTCTCATCTTTTAGTTTAAACATTTCCTATCACTGTCTGCCCACGTAAAAAGTCACACTCTATTCTTCAGAAGCCACCTTTAAATACAGGAAGGCTGCAGTGAGGTCTCCCCAAGAGCCTTCTTTTTTCCATGTTGAAAAACCCCAGCTCTTTCAGTCTGTTGAGTATTTCTGGTTTGAGTCTCAACAGACCACAATAAGTAGGACTACAACAGTCTTCGTAAGCTAAACCTTTGGACAGATACGATACACTGCTGCAATAAAGCTGCTGCATTTCTACTTTTGAGTAACATCTACTGCATGAGCATGCCACATTACCAAGCTCACAGACGGAGCAGTCACAGAAGTTTCAGTAGGGTTTCTCTTGTCCAACATTTAATAAGCACAAAAACACAGCAGCTAAGATTTCCTTCGTTTCTCAGCATACAAGAAACACAAATTCTTGCTTTCTGTGACAGGACCACCTTCAACTGTACTTTAGGGATGCTATAGTCTCCAGTTCGGTAATTTCCTGAACACTGGCACTCTGACACGTGTCAAGTCTCCAAACTGGCGGTATTTTCCCCCATTTTCTTCCTAAAGATCCTCAAAAAGCACCATTGTGCATATACTACTTGAGGAACCATTCAATCACTGGTTATTTTCATCTTCAAGAACTGCTATTGACAGGGTTTCAGGCCTAGTGCATTACAGTCATGCCTGAGTAATACCTCACTCATGACAGTAGCTACATGGACCTTAATAATGCTCTCCAAACCAACTAGTAGCTCATCAGAAAGACTCCAAGTAACAAGGTCATGCTGGAAGGAGAAAACAAACCACTGCCCCACTTCACTAACCAAAGGTCATAGCAGTGAACCTGGTGCAAATTCCCACTAATCCCAGGATTAGGAGGCCACACAACAGCTTTAAAGTTGCTTCTTTAAGTGAGGAACTCAACTGTTAAGAATTGCAGAACCAGCCAATAACCTATTTTCTTGCTAAAGCAAAATCTTATTAATCTCAGCTTTTTCAGAAAGGCTCATTATAACACAAAGCCTGAAGCAGTGTGCAACAGAAGTTCTTGTCCTGCTGCTGTTTGAGCATTCCACAGTCTTTCAACATCCAGGTGGATAAACTGATCAGTTGTCAGTCACTAGAACTCCTTTACCCCATGCAAATAATGCAAATTCATTTGACTAGTGACTACTGTGACCTACAGGTATCACTTTTTACTATTAGCTAAGAATTCATCCTGTAGGAATAATTCTTCACTGAATACCCCAGCTATGAGATTATCAGCCACTTCTGAAAGAAGCATGCTTATTTCAAGTTTTGCCCTGTTCCCAAAAAATAAGCTTAAATCTAAAATCCTATGAACACCTAACTAGCCTGTAGTTGAGAATAACATTTCACTTGATTTTATAGGCTACAATTTCAGTGAATCTGAAGTGCTCTTGCCACCCTCAACTGAAGGTCAATCTAGCAATGACTTATATAGTCGAAGTTTAGAATTATTTTTTGAGTGCCCAGCTCAGTGATTCTAGCTACATTAGCCAAAAGCCTTTAAGACGTACCTCTCAGAACTCCCTAATAACTGCAGCTTTCCTGAGAAAACGCACACCTAACTTCACTAACAATTAAGACCTGCACATCCCCATTTTCCCAGCAGCTGCTTCTATCTATTCCCATTCAAAGAGGAATGTTTGTCAAGTCACACAATGGAGATTCGCATTAGAAAACCATCCATTACAATCAGGCTTACCTTTGATCCATTCTTCACTACTACTTCCCCCATGATCACTTGCAGAAGCAAGAATGAACAGCTGAAAAAAGGTGCAGGATCATCTTTCAGCATGAGCACTTCAACTGTCTCCACTATGACATTAATGCATAGTCAGATCTATTACACTGTTAGTATCTTTGTCCTTTCTCCCCTAAATACCCTTGAACTCCTGTCAGTCCCTTTGTATGACCAAAGGTAAACAACAGCGTTTAAGTAGCAGGTCTTAGCAAGGGCTCAGACCACACATACGTGCACAGACACGCTATTATGGCAAGCAAGAACCACAAGTCTAACTGCTGGAGAACATCCAGTCCACTGAAGTATCCTCATTAAAGAACAAATTGTATTTCAGTAGAAATTGTTAGTTTCCCTGGTAAGCCACCATAAATGTAAACTGCACGCCATTTTTTTACCCAGTCTCCCTCTCCTACAGCTCTTTTCTTTCCTTCGAGATTAAAACACAGCTTGCATTAGACTGGCCGTTGGGCAAATGCCCTGTCTCAAAGAAATATGCACATTTTGTTTTTACTCATCTTCTGCAGCACAAGTAATTCAGAATACAGAAAACACTGTTTTGAGACTGCACTGCAACACTGCTGGAGCTACTGCTTCTTTCACGATAACTAATACTGCTTCCCTGAGAACTGCTAATAAAAACAACCTTGAAACAAACAAGAAATTACTACCAGCTCATTAAAACTTGCCAATAGCTTCATAAAAACACAGCCACACCTCCGTTCAAGTACTGCTGCAATAAGCTGTGAGTTACACAGAGAACTTTTAAAGTAATCCATTTCTTGGTTTTCAAGCAAAATCTGATATTAAAGTGAGTTACCTAAAAGGCTGCTTTAATAATTAAAATTCTAGCTCATTTTCTATATAAACTATTCTATAACATAAGCATTTAAACAATTCTCTTACAGTGAGGCAGGCAATTACTCTGTTTCGTAATTATAGAACACGTCTAAATGCAAGTACTAATAAAAGGGTTTTTTCCCCCCTCATCTTTAGTTCAAAATAATGTTCTTCCTTAAACACATCTGCAACAAAGTATTAACAATGTCACAATGTCAAGTCCCACATAAATCTGTGCGGTATTAAAAGAATCACTGTACTGAAAGCCTCTCTGGAAACTTCCATTACAAAGGGAGTATTTACCTTGTGTCATACGATGCCTACACAAGAAGAATCAGTAATCCAGTCATTTTAATGTTTGATCAACAAACCAACTGCCTCCTCCTAACACCATTTCCAGTAAGCTTCTTTTTTTTAAAAAAAAAAAAAAAAAAAAAAAAAAAAAAAGAGCACGGCCTCACAACCTCTAGGACTCAAGAATCTTGCGCTTTATAGCCTGCACAGAAGTCGGTGGCAAAATGCTGACAGCCACCTTCTGACACTCAAAAAAGGGGGGATTACTGTTTTAGAAGAGAGCTTACATCCTAAAACCTAAGCTCAAATGACACTACAGACTTTTGAAAGCTTCACACTATGTCATTCTTAATTACTCTCTTCTCCCTTTCTTTCCTGGTACCATCTATAAACCTACAAAGGAAAAATGTAGTGCTATTAGATGCTTCCAATCCTGTTTTTCTACCCCTCCTCCCACAATACAGGGATGCCCTGCAGGCTATATATGCAACCAATATGAACTACTTACAGTAGCTCCCCAGTCAGTTCTTATGTAACTGAACTCCGCCTCACCATATTACTTATGTAACGCATAATAAAGAGCATCTATTATACAGGAATCTTCTATATTAGTCATACACTGTTACTTTCATTCCAGTAGTTCCCAAACAGCACATTTGTGAAATATTCAAGCTTTAGGCCCTATCAGGTTACTACTGTGAAGGTAAAAAGAAAAAAATCCTATCTATCTAGGGACAGACTAAGAACAGAAAAATTGAAACATTTCTAAACAGAACAAACCAACACCCTTAAACCATCAACAATTTTAACTGTTAATTTGTTCATCGCATTAGATGCAGTGGCTAAATTTACACCCTGACATACAAGAACAAGACACGGGAAGCAGCACTGAATTGCTTTGAAAACACGAGAACCTCAACCAAACAGTAAGAGGAGTTGCATTCCTTTAAGAAAAGGGTTAGGATTGGAAAACATACATTTTTCACCTCCCATCCATCCAATATTGAAATAAAAGAAGACCCAGAAAATATATTTGCCAACCTTCCAGGCCTATCCAGACCTGTGTAATGAGTTAATTTTCCTATGTACTTCAAAGTACAACATGGGGAGTCCTCATAATATTCGCAGACCATATTTTTCATTTGCACTAAGCACATACACCAATTCCCGTGTTAAAGATGCAGGCCATCTGCGGCCTGACTTAGGCATACTCCCATCGCTCCACAGAAAGCTGCTCAAGTCCTGCAATAGGAATCAACAACACACAAAGAACAGCTATCCACTTTTCCTGTTCAAAGAGAATACTCATGAACACCTCGCAGATTTCCCCTTGGCCCCTGCACCCCGTAACCGCGGCACAGCAACATTAGAACAGCCAAGACCTCCTCGTCAGAAGAACAACTCCGCATAGCCTGTGCGTTTTCCTCAGCGGCTTTAATGAGGTCATTTAGACATCGCTTAAAACGACTGTTCCGGTAAGAACCACTCCATTACCCCCGGGAACTTAACTTAGAGCAGAGTGCCTTCGCACCGAGCGGGCGGCACTACCGTGAGCGCACCTGGCTCTCACGCTCGGGCGGAGCCACCAAGCGCGCAAGGGGAACTTTCCCTGGCGGTGGGTAAAGCCTTGCGCAGAGAGGGGGCGGAATGGAAAGCTTCCCCCAACAGCAGCTACACCCTTGGAGGTGGGTGGAGTAAGGAGAGAAGCGAGAACCTTCCTCGGCAGCAGCTACACCCTCGTGCATAAGACTGATGGGGGAAGGGAACCAGCGCGGGACCGACGACGTTGTGCGGGAGGAGGGGGAGGGAAGCCCGGGCTCTCCCGGGCAGCCGCCGCCGCCGCCTAAGCCAGCTTGGTCCGCAGCCAAACCCCACAGGAATGCAACGCGGTCACATGACCTCCGGCGGACGTGCAACTCCCTTCCCTCTCCAGGGACACCCTGCGCCATCTTGTACTGACGCAGTTACAAAGGCAGGCACGAGTTCCTCCCCTCTCGCTCGTTCCCCACTCCTCTCCGTACAGCCCCAGTACTGTTTGGGAAGGAGAAGCCCAGGCCTGGTCCTGCCTTCCTTTTCGCCAACTCTTCGGGGACGCCCTGCCCGCGGAGTCCTCCCTGGCGCTGGGATCATGGCGCCTGTTTTCTCCCTTTGCCTCCCCCGGCAGCTCCCGACCCTGCCCAGCTGCGGCTGCCCCTGCTGCAGGATGATGTCAGCACCAGCCAATCAGGGCGCGCCGGGCCACCCCGGTCGGCCCGGCCATTGGCTGCCGCGCCGCTCCCGCCCCCCTCCTGACTCGGGCTCCGCCGCGGTTCGCTGCGGAGCCGCAGCCAAGGCACAAGGGCGGGGAGGGGAATAGGAGGGGAAGGGGAAAAAAAAAAACCCTACACAAAAAACCGACAACCAAACCCACCAAGACGCCAGCCGCCATTTCGCGCAACAACAGGCAGAACCCGAGCGAGCAGCCCCAGCCAAGCGCCCTAAGGAGAGAGAGAGAAAGAAACAAGAGACACACGCACAGAAGAGTTAGACAGGGAAAAAATACCCATAGACTCCGCCATGATCACAAGACGTTTAATCGCCCCCCCTCCTCCCTCAGACTTAATGCCCCATTACAGCCGCCTCCTCTGCGTCCAACCAGCTAGCAGATCCCTTCACCTCGGCTCCCTCTTGCCGCAGCAGCAGCTGTTTAGAGCCCCAAACTCTCTGTGCCCAAGGTGTGGGGGGACGCTAGTCTATGGCGCTGCTGCTAACTGCTTCTCCAGTCACCCGAATGTGGCGGCTCCATCGAGGCAGAGTAAGAGCTGCCAGCCCAGCTTTTATCTAGTGCCCCGAGTTTGCGCACTGAAGGAGGCTCGCTCAGCCCCTGGTGGGCGTCGAACGAAACCCCAGCCGCCGCCTCCCCTCCCTCAATCAGCCGTATCGCTGGAGGGGCTGAAGCCGGGCAGGGGAGGCAGGGCGGCGTACGGGTACAACGGGAGCTGGGAGGAGATATGGTAGCAGGAAGAGGGGCTCCTTACGAATGGCAGAGGCTGTGTCTGCCCTGAAAGGCTTAAACGAGCTCCTGGCTGTGGCAGCGCCCGCTGGTCTGGATAGAAGGGCGCCATTTCTGCTCCCCCAGCGCTGTTCCCTAAAGGGCAAACGAGGCTCGTTCGCTTCTTGTCTCGTTCCCTACAGAACAGAAACGCCTTAAGCGAGTGCTGTCCCACTCGCTTTAAGGAAAGAAGCTTTCTCCCACTTGCCTTATATATAAATCCTAAACGCTTCGGGGAAGTTTCTCAGCCTCGAGTGTCTTACTGAGAGTTTCAGTCAAAACCTCCTGAGCAGGTCTGCAAAAACTCCCGCTCCTTTCTCGCTCCCCTCTTCCCCGCCCTCAGTTAGTTCTTCTGCGTGTGTGAGATCCGGCGGCTCTGTCCGGCTTTTCGCGCAGTTTGGGCCGAAAATGTGCTGTTTGAGATTCATAAAGAACACGTATGCCAAGAGCATCGATGGTCGTGAGGAAGAAGCCGGAGGTTGGGGGTGTGAGAGCGGCCGAGAAGGGAGTTTTTGCGCTTATTCCTCCGAGGATGCAGCTGTGACTCAGACACCCTCGCTCCCGCCCGCGCTCGGCCCCACAACAGGCCAGGACGGAGCCCCCGCCCCTCCCGCGCGGGCTGCGCCGCCGGGGCTGCGGATCGCCCCCGGCGCCAGCCCCCGCTGCAGCCGCCCCTCCTCCGCTGCCCTACTTCCCGCCTCAAGGCCCCCCTCCCCAGCCCCTGCCGCAGTCTGGTGCCGCGGCCGCGCCCAGACCTCCGAGTCGTTCAGCGTGTTGCAAAATGGACTCTGAGGGCTCGGCGGGCGCGGGCTGCGCTCCCGGCCCGTAAGCAAAATGGCGGCTGTTTGGCTTCGCCTTGGTAACCCTGCCCCTGTCAGGCGGGGCGGGTGAGCCCCGTGCAGGGGGAGGGAGGGGAGAGCGGACGCCATTTTCCCAGAGAGAGGCAGTGACATAGAAGGGAGCGTAGGAGGCTGGAGGGAGGGAGGCACGGGAGCAGCGGCGGCAGCAGCGGGGTTTGTACACAGGTCCCAGGGCAAAGGCGCCTTTGAGCTGGTCCCTGTAGGGTTCTGCGCACTGAGCTAGGTTTGGGGGGAGGGGGGGTCTCCTCTTTCCCTTTTCTTTATTTTACTAGAGCCTGCTGAGGGCTGAGTCCTGCCTAGGGTAGGTATATCCGCAGTGGGCTGTTGCATTGTTCTGGTTGGGATAGAGAAGGGGCTCAGCTGAGGGGTCCTGTCGCCTGGCCTGTGACCATTACAGGTGAGTCTTTGGTTATTCTGCTGTGGGTGCTTTGGGGGAGGGGAGGTGGAGAAAGGGAATGAAATGCGACGGGAACGTCTCATTGCCTTCGATGCGAGTATAACTCATTCCCACCCTGAAATGTGTTTAATTTCTGTTTAAGTTGCCTTGAATTTGCTTTTCCTTTTGTGGGGTTTGGTTAAAAATGGCAGGCTGTCGTTATATCTTATGAATATGGCGGGTTACTGTAACTGGAGGAGCTGAGGAGAATTTTTTGGCAGTTACGCCAGATTTATGCATTATGCTTGGAAAATGAGCCAAAAGGAGCTATTATGTGACAACATAGGCTTCTTTGGGCTGGCGGTTTTCAGAACGGGTTTGTGCGTTATTGGGACCGCGTATTGAGTTTTACGAAGCTTGGGGAAGCCTATTCTTTTTCTCCATCCTGTATATTTTTGCTTTGTGGTACTAAAATGGCTCGTTATAGGCCTAATCTCTTTGCCTTCCACACCCCCGCCTCCCCGCCTGCCTCCCTGTTAATATCTCCGTTTCGTGGTGTAACCTGGACAAACGGAGAGCTGTCCCCAGGAGTTTCTGTGCCAATTTAAAAGGGGATCATTCTCCCCACCCCCTTTCTCGAGGTTGTAAGTAGTTACAGTGGTGCACCTCTTTCTTGCTTTAGTTTCTGCAGCCAGTGTTCATATTCCCTGGGTGGCATATTTCAATCTCTTTCCTGAAGCAGTAAGTGTTGGTGGGTTAGACCGTATTGCTGCAGACATAGGGGAGGAGAAACAAACGGTTCACTGTGTACTACTAAATAGGGTAGAGAAACATAATATAGCCTGATTATAAAGGTCCTGTATTCCCCCATACTCGTCTGTTAGGGAATGTGCGGTGTCTGAAAGCCCTGAGGTCCCTAAAATGGTGCATACTACGTGTCGTCAAAAGCAGAAGTTCAGTGCTGCATCTAGATTTAGGAATGTTTTAGTCCGTTTATTTACAGTACCTTAAAGGAATAATAACGAAGCGTTTTTGTTACTCAGGGGTCAGATCAGAGAAAAGCAGGAGATATTCATGGCAGTACTTACAATGTATGATTAATTGATTATCGTCACTATACTTTTAAAGTTACTTTTAAAAAATGTGGAGCAAATTTATTAATTTCCCTCTTTTGTCCTTTAGAGATTCTAAAAATGGCGGCCTCAGGCTGATGTTGTGGTAATCTAATCAGCTCGGGTCCTCCACACCCCATGCAGTGCGTTTGTCTGCAGCATATTAGTGTCTTACTATGTTTAAATGAAAAGACTATTCCCTTCAAATATCGTACAAAACATCTCTTGACTTTACTGCGATTTAAAAATGCTGTGTTCCAGCTGATTAATTTTATTGGTTATGTGTGTGAAAGGCAAGTGAACGAGACCACTCTTGTCGGGGAGAAGGGGGGTGAAAAGAGGCAGCAGACTCAAGCAGCTCCTTCGAGGGGTGTGTATATGGTGCTGTAAGGTAATATGTATGTCAGTTTAGTAAAGTGGAAAAGCTCCTGCCTTTGCGATCAATACTGTTCTATGTGTGTCTTACTAATGACATAAAATCAGTAATATTTATCAACATGAGTAGTTGATTAAGATCACTAAGACAGTCAGCTCAATTCTTTGTGGAAACACATTTGTGAACGTCATGTTCATCTTCCAGGAAATGCCTTCACTGGACATAAGTGTAGTTATTCTATGTATTCATAGTTTGAGAATACAAAATGAATTTAAGGGAATAATGCATGCGAGATTATAACCTGTTACTGTGTTTAAAAACGTGGAATTTCTTGCTGCCATGTAATCTTGGCATTACAATTTTTTCTTCAATTTTTTTTGTATATTGCTGTATAAATTGTATATGTGGTAATACACATACAGATACTGAGGGAAGGTGCAGTTCGCAACCTCTAATTTTTTTCCTAAATGAAATATGAACCTTTTAGTATCACCACTATAAATATGTTTGAGTGGGGGGAAGGGAGGTCACAAGGATTCATTATTTGGTAGTTGGTGTAGAGTGCTCTTATGCATACTGTAGAGGCTGCAAATTGTATGTTTTAAGCCACAATAACAAAAAATAATTTTTCACCTTTTTTTAATGCCTGCCTTTAATCTCGTCCTTTAAATTAACGAGATATTAATTCCTATTCCAGTATAGCTTTAGAACCTTCTGGACTTAAGCAATCAGAAATGGTATTATAGGTATTGAAGTGTCTTCAGTCTTTGACGAATTTTAATTTGGATACCATTTACACTGATGTGGGATTTAAGGTATATCTAAAGTTGAATAGCAAGATAGTTAGACTTCTAAGGTGTTGTTAATGCATACCTTTAGTGTGTTTTGAGGCCAAAGGCTGAGTGATTTCATTAATTCTCCAGTAATGCATGCTCCCATCATCTTTATTTGTATAAATGTGATCTTTTTTCCCCTAAACCATGTCTTATTCTCTTTATTTAAAAGTACATGAAAAAGACTCTAAAGAGTATACGGGCCTTTATGGAAGCCTTTTGCCTTTTTCTTTCCTCTCCTTCAGTTGAAAGCTCCTGTTCTTGATTTTTTTCTGACATTGTGACTTAGAGGGCTATACATCTACAGCTCTTCATGGCCTCTGTCATGTTCTCAAGCAGACATCTGATTCACAATTAGAGGAAAATAACTTTATACACTTTACAAAAAGTGTTTGGAGGAGGGTAATGAAATAGCCAAAAAAGTACTAATTTTCCAATTTTACAGCTTATTTTCTGCGCTAAGAACCTCTTGGGAATTTAGAGAGATCTCCCAGAGTTTTCCTGTGTGAGTTTTAATGAGTCAGTTTGCCTTCGTGACTCAGTTTCTCCATTTGTAAAAACGGATCTCTGATTTGTTTTAAGGAGATGAGACTGCAAAACAAATTCTACTCTTATTTTTTAACTCAGTTGATGTTTTTATTTATCTGTTCACAAAAAAGGAAATACCCTCCCTCCCCCAAAACTAATACAAACCTCTTGAAAGGGGGAAGGTTTGAAATCTAAATTTTTTTTTTTTGAGATACGTTTCTGTTCCACAAATGTTGTGTTACAAATGCAGTAGTGTAGATTGAAGTTATGAAACCATTTATGTATCTTGAAGCTTTTCATATCTGAAGGAAAAATTTGCTTAACTGTCACTTAGCCTTTTGGGTGAGTGCTTTTGCCATCTCGGAAATTCCAGAGGGGAAATCATACTGACTCTTTAGACTAAATCTAGGGAAAGTTTCTCTTAGGACTAAGTAACCTCTTCAGGTTACTTTGAGGTAATGCAGCTCTTGATTTCTCTTGGACAGTTTCAGCACACACAACTACTGAAGTTCTGTTGGAAAGCAGCAGAAATACAGAAATCAGTGTCACACTTAAGGCCGTACCGTACTGTTTCTCCAGTTCTGATCTTGACTAAGGACAGTCTTAATTTTGCATGCATGCTAATACTAATTTTAGTAAGGACTATTTGTGGGACTGAGTTAAGGAGTGGTGTATGTAATTGTGGAATCGTGGTATTGTTCTAACTAGATTAATGTAAATGAGGGTTTAATTAAAATATTTTGTTGTTGTCATGTGACATTCTAACAAAATTTAGTAGGAGGGGTATAGATGGGTGAAGATATAAAACAGAACCAAATTCAGACTTCTGCAGAGATCCTGAAGAAGTGCATCTATGTTATTTGCCTCGTGACTTCCATACAAATGAGCATTTGTGAATCTCTCAAAAGCAAATTTCATTGGACAGTGTTTTTTCAACAGGTACACTGTTTAAGTGTTTCCACTGTGCAAATAGTAGTTTTGATTTATTGCTGAGAGTGACACTTAAGGCATCTCTGGAGAAAAAAAAGTTTCAGCAGATGTGGAATGTGGATTAGGAAAAAAACCCCTCAATTCCATGCTTCCAAATTCTGGATTATTTAAAATATTAATTATAGTGGGCTTTTGAATTGTGCAAGGTGGATATTTCTGTCTACTTCAGTGTTCACATTTTCTTAGTAACCAAAGGATTGTACCCACAAAACCTAATCTCTTTGAGGATCCAAAATTCTGCTCATGACCTTCACGTTATAGAAAAAACCTGCTGTAGTTGTGTTCAAAGAAAAACTGCTGTTACCTTTAAGGGATAAGAAACAAGTACTTAAAAGAAACCTTTTCAAGGTTTCGTATAATTGCTAGGAGATACTGAGATTATTTTTATTTCCTCTTGCAAATCTTAATGTATTAATGAAACAGGAAAGATATTAAGCTGTGTTGGTTGTTAGAAAATTTTCATAATTAAGGTTATCTGTAAACCTTTGAAGACAGTTTTGTTATACAGAGTATATTTTTTTAACATGTCTGACCTAAGTGTTTTTGTATATTATTTTTCAAAATTAAAATACGGGTAAGGACTATGGTAAGTTAGTGTCCATTCAAGTTATGTATTTCAAAAGTGCATATGAAGAATATATTGTAGTAGCACATGGATTGCACCCTGTGCAAGTAGAGTGTTTTTGTTACTTTTGCATATTGTATTACAAGAGTGCTATCTCTTGTTTCATGTGATAGTTCATACACTGCTTAGGTGGAGACCCAATACTGTAAAACCTAGGTGAGACTCGGAAGGGACCAGCAATTTTGCAAATCAGGCACTTGCCAGAATAGTATTGTTCCTAGTTTTACAGTTTAGTTTTAAGTTAGCACTTGGGTAGTGTAGATATTAAAATTTCATACTGCAGGCTCAGGTTAAGGAAAGCTTTTTTTATTTTTGTTCTCATTTGTAGTTGCATTTTGTGTATTTGATACCATTGTAATCTAGGTAATCATTCTCTTTTATATCTTCATTGCAAAAATAAATTGCCGTCAAGTTCAAAGACGAGATGATAAGACTAAATTTTAATGATATTATTGTACTTTATATTGCAATTTAAGAAGGAAGACGTATAATCTATTGTTGGCCCCCTTATCACAGAATAGTGTGAGTTGGAAAGGACCTTAAAAATCATTTTGTTCCAACGCCCTTGCTGTGGGCAGGGACACCTTCCACTAGACCAGGGTGCTCAAAGCCCCATCCAGTCTGGCCTTGAACTTCCAGGAATGGGACACACACTGCTTCCCTGGGCAACCTGTTCCTAGTGCCTCAGCACCCTCACAGTAAAGAATTTCTTCCTACCATCTAATCTAAATCTCTCATCTTTTGGTTTAAAACTTTTCCCCCTTGTCCTATCACCATATACTCTTGTAAAAAGTCACTCTCCCTCCTTTTTTATAAGCCCCATCTAGGTACTGAAAGGCTTCATTGGGGTGTTCGGAGCCTTCTCTTCTCTAGGCTGAATAACCGCTGTTCTCAACCTGTCTTTGTAGGAGAGGTGCTCAGCCCTGTGGATTAATAATCTTTGTGACCTCCTCTGGATGTGCTCTGACAGGTCCACTTCTTTCTTGTGTTGCGGACCCCAGAGCTTGACAAACTGCAGGTGGGATTTCTTGAGAGTGGAGTAGAGGGGCAGAATCACCTCCCTTGATCTGCTGCCCATGCTGCTTTTGCTGCAGCCCAGGGCATGGTTGGCTTTCTGGGCTGGGAGCACGCGCTGCCAAGTTGTGTTGTGCTGCTTGTGCACCAGCACCTGCAAGCCTCTGTGCTCCTCAGGGCTGTTCTCCACCCATTCTCTGCCCAGCCTGTACTTGTGCTTCACATTGCCCTGACACAGGTGCAGCACCTTGCACTTGGCTGTGTTGAATTTCATGAGGTTTGCACAGGCCCACCTCTCAGGCCCACCTCTGTGTCAAGGTCCCTCTGGATGATATCCCTTCCCTCCAGAGTGTTGGCCACACCACAGAGCTGCTTGTTGTTGACAAACTTGCTGAGAGTGTGTTAAATCCGTGTCGCCAACAAAGATTTTAAACAGCTGTGGTCCCAGTACCAGTTCATGAGGAATGCTGCTCATCACTTGTCTCCACTTTGACATCAAGCTTGACAGCTTGCAACTTGTATGAGTGCAAGCATGCAGCCAGTTCTTTATTCACCACATGGTCCATCCATCACATTCATGTCTCTCCATTTCACAATTGAGGATGTTGTGCAGAACAGTTATTTATCAGTCACAGAAACTGATGAAACTAACAGCCTGTATTTGCCACTTGAGAATTTAAAATTGTATACAGGATGGTAGATTTGGGTCTTTTACCCTGAGGAGTTCTGAATATTTAAATTTGTTTGGTGTTCATTACTCTTTAACGCTTCTAAATTGTTAGGGCTAAAGATAACTTTTTAACAGTTGGTGATGCTCTTAGGTTGCCCTGAGTAGACAGAGGTACCTAACTTCTAATTAGAATGGTTATAATGGGGCTGGGTTGAAAACTGTATGACAAGACAGATGATATTCGAAGTGTAGACGGTTAATCGTGTTTTAACTACTGGTTTAAAGAAACTTTTCCAATAAGGAGTGTTTTTAGTCAGTTCTGCTTAAACTGAAGACTTGAGAATTACAGCAACTTACATACAGGTTTTGAGGAAGGTACAGAGTGATTACATGTCTCCTTTGGTTTCCAAACCTATCATTCTAGAACTGGAAGAAACATGAATATTTTATTCATAAACAATACAGTCGTTATCTTACTGGTGATAAAGGTAAGGTTCCTTCCTGAAATGCCTTACCAAGTAATTCTGCTGATTTTTTTTATTTCTTTTGCTTAGAATAGGAACATTTGATGTGAATCTTTAATGTCTTTAATATTATGCAGGATTTTTATGAATGACTGTGTTATGGGTTTCTTTTAAATGTTTGTTCTCTGTCTTACTTTCCAGTCACATCTTTTATGCTGAAAGACAAATAAAAGCCAAACACTGCATCTTTTTGTCCCCTTGTGTGGCACCAGTAGTGAAAATTGAAAGCTGTGTATTGAGGTTCCATTGCTGGGCAGAATTTCGTTATGCTTAAAGATTAGGTATTTTCTATCTCTGTTACTACAGTTGAAAATACGTACTGAAACCTCCAATGAAAACACAAAGCTATAGAGTTAAAATGCATGAAATCTAAATTTCCTAACCCAAATAATACAGTTTTGCAAGATAATTGCAATTGAAAATAAATTGGGTTTTGTTTTCTTGAAAGTAGGAAAGATCTTTTCATCGTACACTTAGGTATTTTTTTGTGTGTCCTTGAACATGATATAGTCTCTCCATCTGTTCCCTCATTTTTTCTTGCCTATATCCTCCCCAAGTTTTTATAAAGAACATTGAAATACTGCCAAATTGTTACCAGAAAATGTAGTCCAGGTTGAACTGTAGTTATGATTACACAAAGGAGTTCTTCTAACTGCCAGAAAGAATTAAAAGTTTTGTGATTGAAATACTGTGACTTTCTGACTTGTTTCTGTTTAGATTCCTAGGCCTAAGTGTAGCAGATAGGTGAATGTCTATAAATTGCTTCCATGAGTAAAAGTAGAAGCGCTGTTGAGCTATTTAGGTAAATCAAATGTCACAGATTAAAAAAAGGAGCTAGGTTTTGGAATCTACAAAGTGAAAACATACCAAAAATATGTTTAGCTGAAGAGTCAGACTTCAAATAAGTCAAAAGAATTTACTTTTTCTGTAGTAATTAGCTAATAATTACAGTAGACTCCGAAGTCTTACTAAGCAGCATAGAAAAAATTAATTAAAAATTAATGCAAAATGTTTATAGTGTTGAAGGCAACACCAATATCTGGTTTTGGCCACATATTTTTTCCACCTCAAAATCTGTACTTGTTGGGAGGAATATTGGTGACTGAATTGCCATGAGGTATACTGTTATATTTAATAAAAAATATAGACTTATCCCATACAGTTGTAGAAATGAATTAGAATTCTTACAAAATGTGGACTGTATGGACTTGAAGAAAGCCTTTATATTTTAGGATGTTTGTCAAGAATAACAACGTAAGGTAACAGATGTAATGTTTTCTTGGAGAGTAATTGCTAAGTCACAGGCATTTTATCTAAGTTTAATCAACTTCCTTTTATCATTTTGTGCTAGATGGAGAAATAAACATTTAGAGTAAAATAGCTGATGTAAAAAATGCGATAAAGCCAAGATGCTTTTACTGGGAAATTACTTTATTAGTGTTCTTAGCCTTTGAATTTTTCATTAAAGGCGTTTTACATTCTCAGTGGTATACCATAGCAGGCTAATGTTAGGTAGCTAATATATACTTTTTTAAGCAATATTGCTATGAAAAAAATATTTTTCTCTTACTCCTCTTCATGTGCTGTACTTGTTTTGTATTTTACAGTTCCTGACTCTCCAGCTCAAATAATTGATGATTTTTGAATGGCTAGGCCTTTTTTTGTGTGACTTATTTTCAGTTGTATAACAGGTGTTTAGTAAACTTAGAGACATCAGGCAATTGGCAGTTAATTTTCAGTCTTGGGTGTTGAGTTCTGCGAATAGAAAACAAAATCTGTAAGCATGGTGTTTGTTAATATATCTCTGCTTACTGCTTTTTTGATAGATTTCTGTTCAATAAACTAATTCTTATTCTTTCTGTAACTGCTTTTACCTTTATTTCCCTTCTACCACTCATTCTTTTTCTCTTTCTAGTCCCATATTTTGTCTAACTTCCACTGAGAGAAGAAAAGGAGTGAAGAGAGTGAAGAGGTAGAGGCAAGTCTTCATGTTTTATGGGACTGGCGTAAATATTTGAGGAAGAGACCTTGCTTTCACTCACTGGAATAAGCAAGAGCAGCACTGTTGGACCAGATAGTAAAGGAAAATAGCTTGTGTCTGGTGGAAAGCAGCTTTGCCGTGTAGCAGAGACTTGGCTAAACTGACAGACTGACTCTTGGTTTGTACTTAAAAGCATGGCTTGCTTTGTGCGGGCTAGGGTCTGTGTAGTGCATGTTATGACCTCTGTACTGATGGAAACTTTGTTACGTGATGGAAACTCAAATTTTTTATGCATCAATCTTGGATACCATGAAGGAGGCAGGGGTTTTTATTTCTTTGTTTTAGCTTCTAAACTCTGACCAATTCATAAAGTTTGGTGTCATTCCAAGTATGACTGTGGTCTTTGTTGAGTGTAAAATCCTGGGTTTGTCTCAGGACGTTCATAAGCTGAAACAGGTTGCCCAGAGAAGTTGTGAATGCCCCATTGCTGGAATTGTTGAAGGCTAGGTTGGATGGGGACCATAAGCAACCTGGTAGCAGAAGGTGTCCCTACCTGTGGCAGGGATGTTGGAACTGGATGATCTTTTGGGTCCCTTCCAACCCAAACCATTCTGTGATTCTGTGCTAGTAAATCATGCTTATTGGCACTACTTCAAAAGCGAAGTTGGAGGAGTCTTACTTTGTAGGTGGTTGTAATAGCAGTATTTCTTAAATGTTCGTCTAATGATCAAGTAGGTCTGTGTCAGTACAGCCAATAATGTCATAAACCAGAAATTTTACAGGGCTAGGAGCTTAGTACCCTTGAGCTCTCTGAAGCTTTCTGAAAATCCAGAAGGGGATGGGGGCAGCCATGAGCAGTATCCTACAAGAAACAGGGAGAGGAAGCAGCATGATTTTAGCCATTATCTGTCATGTTTAACTTCAAACCAGCCATAGCAGGTGCTTTTTTGGGTTTTTGTCTGTCTGGCAGGGCACGTGAGGAGGAGGTTAGGTGGACATGAGTACTGACAATGTGTAGGTGACCCTGGACAGCATAAGACGTTTTTGAGGGGCTTGTGAGTGAGGCTAGAAGCAGTTAATACAGTGATGAGGAGGAAGATACTGCTGAGAGGGATATGGAGAAGATTAAATCAGTGGGAATGTTTGAGCACACACTACAAATACCAGATTCCTTTTGGAACACTTTGTTTCTTCTGTATGATGTGCAGGAGCTGGTCATTAATAGGTCTTAATGTGTATATTTGAGTGTGCCTACTATGTCTTATTTTTCCTACTCCCCTTTCTTACTTGTCTCAGCACAAATTAGAAATAAACTGCTAATTTATCTGTTAGGTTACCATGGAAAGCAGCAAACAGTAGCAAAGGTCTTAATTTGGACTTGAAGTGGTTTCTAAGCCTGAATGGTTCTTACTGCAGCTGCAGTGGTGTAACATCTGGAAACTGGATATCCATACTAATCTCTTAGGAAAATCTATACAGCTATGGAGCATGTTAGGGGAAACAGAGAAAACTTCCTTGTATGTAAGAGTAGTCATTTATTCATGTGTTCTGCTTCTAGGTCTGATTAAAGATGTGTTACCTCCTAAGAAACAGACAGCAGTGAATAAATATTGATTACTTTTTACTTTTATTTGTGGTATATGTATATATGCTGCATATTTTTTTTCCGTATTTACGTGTTGATATTTGCATATACATATATACATGTGCACAGTGTAGTTCACTATTTGAAGGATATCTAGAGGATACCATTAAAATGCCAGTTGCTCTGGCAAATTTTTAAAGTAGCCTAATTCTTGTTAGACTTGTATACTCAGAGCAGTAGTAGAAAGCAGCAGTTTAGAAAAACATGATTTTATTTAATCAAATCCTCTTTAAATCTTCTCTCTTCTCCCTTTCCCAATTGAAAAAGAAGTTAAAAAAACCAAAAAAACCCAAGAAACAAACAGACAAACCCACTACACACACACCTCTCAAACCAAAACCAAACACATTCCAAAGGGGGGAAAAACCTGTAGGTGGGAAATCCAAGTAGTTTGTTGGCTTTGTGACAGTTCAGGACATTAGTTTTCACACTGTGTTTGTGGACTCTGACAAACTATTGATAGTTGCATTTTTAGTTAGATTTCTCCTGTGTAGATTGTGCTAGGGTATAGGTGTTTAGGTCCATTATTGTGGATTTCTTGGGGGTCAAGGGTGGTTCCCATGACTATGGGTTAAAATTATTGGCCTTTAAATCTGAAGGAAAGTATGACAAGAATTGCTTTTGCTCATGATTGCAAAATGTGTGTACACATATGTAATTGGAGGGAGGAGGAGAATGTTTAGATTGCGTTCTCAATATATCCAACTTATGCATAGAAGATGCATGGTGAGGTAATAAAATACAGTAAAACAGATACCTTTTGGTCATCTATTACCTGAGATGACTTTGTATAAACAAGTAACTGTAAGATATCCAGGAGTCAGCAGAGGTCTGAAAGCAGTAATACGATCTTGGAAATCTTTGCATTTTGACTGAAAGACCTTATTGGTATGGGAAACAATAATTAGATTTGTAGTGATCCTTTGTAACTTTGGAGCAAACCTGGACTCAGAGTAGCATGGATTTTCTCCTGGGAGCAAATGGAAGTTAGAGTTTTGGTTTGGGCTTAGTGGTGTAGAACACTTTTTTTAAATTCAAATTGACCTGAAGTTACAACCAGGTTAGTATTGTGTGCTGGTTAAACTGAAAAGTTTTGCTTGGCTCGAGACTGTCATGCAGATAGCTTGTTTTAGTGCTGATTTATTTTTATCTGTAAATCTTGTAACTCTTCTACCCTTTCTCTTTTTCCTTGGTCAGTTCTTGAGTGGAAAATTGACTGTTTCAGCAATTTCATTTGTTGCTTAAAGTTAATTCCCTTAAGATTTGTACACATCTCATAAAAATGCGCCTCTACATGTACTTTATAAATATTGTCTATTCTGATACTTAATACTGCTCCAGGAAATGGTTACTAATTTCTTGCCTGGATTTAAAGGTGTGAGGCAAGGGGTTTACCAGTACTCTTGGTTTAGCAAAAGAGAGCCTCTTCTGTGCTTGTGTTCAGGGGAAATAAGCTCTGCTTAAACATGAGGTGAACTGTCCATTGCTGGGTAAGTTGGGAAACAATTATGTAACTTTTTACATGTTCGGACTGACAATTACTCTTGGCCATTTCAGTTACTCAATTTACTACATAGGGGAAAGTTATCACTTTCACCTTTTATGTGTTTTGTAATACGTATTTCAAGTTACATAATTTTGCTTTTAAGGAAAGATAGTTGTCATATGTAGATAGGTTAGGAGGTTTTGATTAATTTTTCTTCAGCTCTAGTTCTGTGGATTTTGTGTATGGACCTTGTGAAAATACAGAGTAGACAGAGAATGGAGATGATAATCTGGTTAGTATATTAATATTTCTATAGTGACATTAGTTAAGGACTTTAAGGTGAAGTTTTATGCATCAGTATAAAATCTAAATAATTATTTATCTTCAACCAGCACTGTTCCTCTAATGAAATACTTAGCCTAATTATAGGCTAACTAATATTAGGTTTTTCTCCTTAAACCTCTGTGTTTAGGGAGATCCTGGTAATTCTCTTTGCAGAGGCATTCTGTGATGAAATCTCCCAAATCTTGAAACATCTTTTTATCTTGTAATTGTTGACAGCTGATGACTGATAACTGCAATTGGCAGAAAAAATACTGAAGAACTTTACATGTATATTGAAGTCATAAAAACAGTAACAAAAAGACTTAGTATTTTTATAATGCCTAGTGATGTGAGAAACTTGAACTGATTTGTTAATCAACTTACTTAAGTTAGTGTAGTTGTCAGTGTATGTGGGAAGTTCTTACATTTGAGATAGGATATAATTTAATTGTAAGCTTAATTCATGATTTCACTGATGTCCCTTTATAAATTAGAAAACAAATACTAAGTTTCAAGTTGCTTTGTTCTTAACTTCTATAGTAAATGTATTTTTTGTAACTTGTGTATGCTTTTTGCTTTTTGTATTTGTCACATGACAATAGAATCTGAAAATTGATTCATGGGAAGGGAAAAACAAGGAACAGTGACACTGTGTAAAAAGCTGTCAGAGATGCGAAGAAGAATAGTAAAAACAGCTTTCATTAATTTTTTTCCCTCTTTGGTTTTTGTAGTATTAGACATAACTATGGTTTAAAAAAACCCGAACAAACTAAAAACCCTCACCATATTGTAACAAATAATATTACTGTAAGTATTATAAATAATAATACTATCTTGATATATTAATGTGTCTTTAGGATTTTTTTCTGTTTAAGACAAGTAAGTTGTTACTGGTGTTGCCACCATCTTTTATCATTGATTTTTATGAAAAGTTTTGTATCTCTGCATCTAGATGAGAGCTTTAGTGTTCTTAGACATACAGCATGGGGTCTAGCATGTTTAAAAGTACTGATGTAATTTCAGGAGATCACTCACCTTCTGATTCAGGAGGTGAGCTGTGTATATTTGGGGGTTTTTCCTCCCTTGTATACCAGTGGAAAAGTTACATTTTTTTCTTCTGATGTGACACAAGTGATCTTAGCAGGACATGACAGAAAGGAAATGTGGTCTTTGTTAGACCACAGAATAATGTTGTGTAAGTGGAATACTTCAGGGATAATTTGTAAGTTATTTTCTGTTCTTTAATGCATAAATTATGTTCTCTATACAAAGCCACAGGGATTAATATTTTGGAATGTATTATGCTCTTATACTTCTGTTGCTAGAGTACAATTAATCTTAAAAAAGGGGTTTTGGTGTCATAAACAAAGTGGATCATGAGAAGTATGGTGAGGCTTCAGATGTTTTAGACTTGATGTGGCTGTTGAGTCAAAAAGCTCCTGTGTATTCTGTAGAGACGAGAAGTGCCATTAAAAGTGTAAACCAGTATGAATGAACAGTGAAGTGTGATGGGTGTACAGAGGTTGGTCTTGCACAAGATAAATGTTTTAACCAGATTGAACAGAAATTTGTTTGGGTTTTAAGATGAACATTTTATTAATAGGGCAAGATAAACTTTCTTACTGCAACTAAATAAAAGCAACATTTATTTGAATAGGGGATTTTTTTTTTCATCTAATAAAGCTGTAGGGTGATTATGAGAAAATTTGAATCTAAGACATTGCCAAAATTCTTTCAGAGCTTAGAGTGTACTATCACTAATAGAGTGGACTATAACAAAATTGGAGGCCCTCTACTTTGTTAATTAAGGTACAGTAGATGAGCCACTTTGCCCAGTAAAGAGCTGATGAATGAACTTTGGACTAGCAGTTTTTATATAGTGGCTTTTAACTCTGAAAAGACCCTGAAATTAACTGGACAAACCAGTGCGGTCTTCTTGTCTTTCAAATTCATATACTGCTTGAAGAAAGACTTTCTTAAACAGGAAGTTGTGGAAATGAATGTACCTATGAAAACCATTTCTTAAAGGCCATGGATGACAGATTGTCAGAGTTCTGAAAGAATAATTACTTGAAATAGATGGATACTTACAGAAATTGGAAAGTACCAAATCATGACAGCAGATAGTATTTTATGATTCATCTGAAATATCAAGCTTCAAAGGCTAAGCAATCTCTTCATAGATAAAATTCCCCAGTGGTTGTGTTATTTTCTTTCTGAACTTATAAAAATACTGGGAATATTAGTATGTCATGACAATGCTTCTGTTTCGGACATGGCAGAAAATAATTATTTTCTGTCATCCCAAATTTGACATCACTGTAGTGATCATAATTGGATGGCCTATATATAAGGTCACAGTTTTGTTTAATAAGTGGGTGTAGTGTTACTAATTTATCCTAGATCTCCCCCCACTCCCATTACGGGCATTTGTTGAGGATGGCTACTCTTAAATAATGAGCAGTATTTGTTTGAGTTAACTTGGCTGGGTAGGTATTGCAAGCCAGTGACTGCCTCCATTCTTCCATACTTACCTGTAGGCAAAGGAAAAGCATTAGAGGGTTTTGTGTGTGTGATGAAGAAGGTGGTAAAAACCAGTGAGTTAGTATTGCAGTCATGTTCCACTTCCTTTTACATGCAGCAACATCTGTTTATTGCTCTTCAGGCAAAAAAAATCTTCGATTCCTCAGGTTTCTGATTTTATTCAGTGTATATCAGGCTATTAGAATTTTTGACTGAATTCTGACAGAGCTGTATTTGAATAGCTTGCCATCATATAGGAGGTTTATTTTTGGCTGTGCACGCCCCCCCCCCTTTTTTTTTTGGTTGGTTTTTTTGTTGTTGTTATTTTTGTTGTTGTTATTTTTGTTGTGGTGGTTTTTTAGCAAGAATGGTGATGTATTTGCTTTGTCAGAGAGTGTCATTAATTGGGATATGCATTAGCCACTGATTTTCAGTCTATACATAGCTGTAAAAACATATGCATAGCTCTTCTTTTTCTGCATTACATTTTTAAAAAAGCCCCAAATATCACTTGATGATCAGATTTGGTAAGCAGATCTCTTCTTTCTCCGTTGACAGTGGAGGTTACTTGAATATATGATGACTCTGTAACCTCAGTTGTTTTATGTAAGTTTGGAGATGTCGCAGCCCATGAGACAGCTGTCTAAGCGTGTTCTTAATTTCCATCAGTCTCCTGGGGCTTTTTTGCCTGCGTTATTTTACAGCTGATGCTCTACCTTGTTAGAAGTGTTTAAAGAAAATGTTTTAAGAAAAACCACACCAGCACCAAAATCAAGTTTAAGTACAAGAAACATCTAAGTGAGGATCTTGATCCCAGGCAGTGGTGTCCAGTATGTCTTTTAGACCTACATTGAACCAGTAAAACTGGTTTTTTAGAATTACCTAGTAACAGGCATAAAGTAAAAACTCCATTCTTCTAATGATTTGTTAGCACAGGTCACACTGCAAGGAGTAATGAAACAGCCATTAACCCTGGGCTAGCTGATTAACGTGGATTTAAAAAATTCACGGTTTCCTTTCAGTTACTGGGTGATTTTTTTACTTTTTCAGAAGATGGGAACTAAATGGTGATTTGATTGTTTCCTGTAAATTGTAGGTGCAGCTATTCAGGGTTCTGCCCTACAAGTAGAGTTACCTGTATGGTGGCAAAATGAGTGCTCCCTTAAACTTTTAGAGGGGCTTATGGTTTTTTTCATGCCTTCTGCTGAAGAATTCTATGCCTAACTTTTGGTTTAGCATGTTTTTCTTGCTACTTTTCTTGAAAATAGTATGCTTTTTCTTAATTTTATGCATAGCTAGTGATACGGTTTGTTATCTGCGGTATTTAGTAAGAAAACGTTCAGCATTTAAAAGAGGAAAGCAAAATACTCCAAAGGCTACTTGGCCTGATAGCTTTCCAGTTCATTGTATGTGGTGTCTCATAATAGGACCAAAACACACCATTTGCTGTGTAGAAGGAGAATTAACTGTACGTTTAGGCACTTCAAACGTCTTGGCATGTTCTTATGTTAATTGCCAAACTTCAGTAGTGTTACAAAATTTAGGAAGTTAGATGAAGACTTGTTGCCATCTCATACTTTAGAGATGTCTTGTACGTGCCACTTCGTCATGCTGAAGGTGCTGACCTATTCAATAAAGGAAGACAATTCAGATTTCATTCCACAGTGTATGTCTGAAGTCCGTTTTTTACTGCGGGCTTGTGGTTTTTTGTCATTGTAGTGTTTGGCAAGGATAAGATGTTAAAATGAGATTCAGCCAGGGGAAGTATGGGATTCTGCACCTGGGATGGGGCAACCCTGGATGTGCGGACAGACTGGGGCATGAGAGGCTGGAAAGCAGAGCCATGGAAAGGGACCTGGGGGTCCTGGTCAGTGGAAAGTTGAACCTGAGTGAGCAGTGCCCTGGCAGCAAGGAGGGCCAAGTGTGTCCTGGGGGCATCAGGCACAGCGGCACCAGCCAGGCAAGGGAGGGGATTGTCCCACTGCTCTGCACTGGGGTGGCCTCACCTTGAGTCCTGGGAACAGTTTTCAACACCACCATACAAAAAAGACATTAAACTGTTAGAGAGTGTCCAAAGGGATGGAAACAAAGACAGTGAAGGGCCTTGAGGAGAAGCCGTATGAGGAAAGGCTGAGGTCACTTGGTCTGTTCAGTGTGAAGAGGAGACTGAGGGGAGACCTCACTGCAGTTACTACTTCCTCGCGGGGGAGGGGGGGGGAAGAGGAGGGACAGGGACACTGATCTCTTCGCTCTGATGACCATTGTGACAGTACCCGAGGGAGTGTCCTGAAGTTGTGTTGTGGGAGGTTTAGGTTGGATATTAGGAAAAGTTTCTTCCCCCAGAGGGTAGTTGGGCACTGGAACAGTGGCTCCCCAAGGCAGTGGTCACAGCAGCAGCCTGACAGAGTTGAAGAAACGTTTGGACTGTACTCTCAGGCACATGGTGGGACTCTTGGGAATGGTGCTGTGCACAGCTGGGAGTTGGTCTTGATGATCCTGGTGGGTTCCTTCCAATTCAGCACATTCTGTGATTCTATGAAAATATATTGATGTCAAAATTGTGCTCTTTTAGACATCAGCTAAGATACAACATTTTGTTGTATGAGTGTCTTTACTAGGCACAGTATGTGTTTCATTATAAAGGGGTCTGTGGTCTTGCAGTTTTGACATTTTGGAAAGAGTTTGCAATTATTCGTTATGTAAGTACTGAAGATACTGGGCTTATTTTACTTAAATTGCATAGTCACGTGTGTAAAACCTGGTCTGTATTAGTGTATAAAAGTGCGTTCATTTACTAATCAGTGAATAGCTGAGAGCTGTTTACATTTCTCCTGTACTTGATTGGGTCTTCTGCCCTATGCAGTAAGGGAGGTGGAGGACTGGTGGTGACTGGCAGACAGATCGGATCCTGTATGCTCTCGTGTGAGTCAAGCAGATTGTAGTTTGCTCTACAGTTAAAAGCTACTACTGATTATTTTTATTTTACTTCTTTAAAATAATCACTTCAAAAAGTGGTGCTAAACAGGCATAGTATCTTCTCATGGTGATTTATTGAAATGGAAAATGTTTCTTATTATTATTGTGAATTGTTAGAATGGTTTTGCTTTTAAAAAAATACTAAATTTTAGTATTAAGATGTTAAATTTTTTTTAAGTGCAAAACAAAAGTGAACAGTGCTGTCTAAGACCTAGCTGCAACTTCTCTAGCTCGGTTTCTGTTGAAAGGTATAGCAGCTAGGCTTTGACAGCACAGAGCAGTAAGAAAATGTATTTCATGTTCAGTAAATCTGCCATAAAGTGAGTCCTGGCACTTTCCTGATTGTGCTGGGGTTTTTAATCATAAATTTGAATGGTTGTCCATTTGTAATATTTTCAAGTTCGGTTGTTAAGATCATCACACTCTTTAAACGAGTTTATTTGCAGTTAACTTTTAGAGAAGATTAAATGTTTTCCTTTCCTTTTGCTTGTGTAAAATTAATGAAATAATTCTGACATATGTAAGTGGCAATTTTTTTTTATTAAAATAATATCGTGATGTAAAAATTGCCTGAGTTTAAAATGAACTGACTTAATCTTTTGCATGTTTTGGTTTGGTTTTTTTTACAGGGTTTGTGGATGCACTTAGATGTTTGCAATGAGCACTGTGGCTGGCATGCCCCAGTGTTTTGGATACCAATGCATAGGACTCCGTAGTAATCGAATTTATCAGAAACGAACGTCATGAGCATAGTGATCCCGTTGGGGGTTGACACAGCAGATACTTCTTATTTGGAAATGGCTGCAGGCTCAGAGTAAGTATGTGAATATCATTTGTAAGTTTTCTTACTTATTTTTAAATTATTTTTATTTTTTCCTTCATGACTGTTTTTTGAATAAATTGTAGAAAACTTAAGCGTCTCCTTAGTTTTGTTGAATCTTTAATTAGTAAAATTAATAACTCTCACTTCATTCTTATGTCACTTTCGGCCAGGGGGAGCAAAGGAGAGAAGCTAAATGTTTCTACAAATGCGTATTTTTCTTGCTTATCAGACTGAGAAATAAAGATGCTGCTTGGCTTACTTTTCATGCTTCAAATATTTTGCCATTTCAGTTTCCTTTTTAACTACATGTAAAAAATATTTTTGATTTTGCACATTACAAAGGTAAATTAATTTGGTGCATTAAGCTGCAAGAAAGTAGTAGTAATTAAGACAAGGGTGCATTTCTTTATGAAAATTGAAGGCCTAGCTTAAATGGCCAATACCATGTCTTCAGAAAGTTATTTCTAATTGTAAAGCTAGTAGACAATCATTCATTTAGTAACTTTGTATAAAGGATTACAAAGAGCCGATGGAATCATACATTCAATAAACTCTGGCTTTTCATGAAATAAGTGTAGTGAGTTTCTGGGTTTTGGGGGATGGGGAGGGTGGCTTGTGGGTTTTTTTCTTAGGTTTTTGGAGGGGGGGTTGTTGTGCATGTACATGTGTGGTTTTTTGTGTTGTGGTTCTTTCTGTTTTTTTCCCCCTAGTCCCCTGCGCAGTATTGATTGGCTAAGGTTTAGGTATTGGTGATCTCTGACTGGATACTTCTCTTGTCAAACATCTTTCCATATGTGTAGCATCGACCTCACTGTCAGATGTTTGAGATGCAAGTGGTTTTTCTTCCAAACTTCGAAGGGAAGTTTGAACTGAGCTCTAGAATGGCTTTTTAAAAGGATGTTTCTCTCCTGTGCTTCCAGTTATATATGAGGCTGTTCCAGGTTTGCGCAGTTTCTTTGACAAGAAGCAAGAATTTGCAATTCAAAATTTTTTGTTACATAAAATTTTTACAGTTGTTTTATCTTTTCATATTATGAACACTATTTACCTTGGTGCAGAAGATTTTTTAACTTTAGTAAACCATTCATATCTCTTTTCATTATCTTTTCCTGTGCTTTTCTTTTATGTTTAGGGAGGGTCATGGCTCCTGAGGTTGCTGATATTCCTTGCAGACACTGCATGTCATGCTGAAATTAAAATAAATAAATATAGTTGTCAGTATAAACGAGATAGAGTTCACAGCGTGTTACTTGCTTGATACTGTGGCAGAGCGACCCAGTTAGGAGCTGCTTTTCTTCAGATGTTAAGTGGCAGTTACCAGTTAGATGAATTCTTGTCGTCTCTGCCATACTCGTGCTGAAATATGTGTAGTTGCATGATTGGCATACACTGATTCAAAAGCCCTGTCACTGTCACAAGAAGCGTGACACAAAGGTGTGTCCCTAAGCTACCAGCTTACACAGTTGTAAAGCTTTTCTGTCACCATCTATGTGATTTTACTTTTTGTTCTTGTACGTTTTCTTCCAGAGAGTAACACATTGGATATAGAGTGCATTAATAACAGTCATAGATGGTCTTTGAACAAGTTCTGGGGTTTTCCCAAGCGGGAGGAGCTGAATTTTTCCACTGTGACTGGCAGGTCTGATATTGCTTCATCAGTTGCTGAAGCATGAGCAAACACAAGAATGGGGGAGTGGCAAACTTGATTATGCAGGAGAAGGAGCTTAGGAAAAAGCTCTTTGTGTAGTACAGTCTCTCAGTGCTGAAAGATTTTTCCTTATGCTTCGAACCAAGGCATAAGCCTATTAAAAAAGGGGATAGTTTATATGATTAATAGTCCCACATATTTTAATAATTGCAGCAAATAGCTGTGTGCAGGATAACATACTAAGAGGTTTAAACATCTTAAAAATTGGGTGAGATGGTGTTTCTTACATTACGTGTACCTAAGTGGGGTCTCCAGATAGATCTTAGTGCTATCGTAGTCAAAACACACATACTTTACCTTTACTTGTAGATCTTACTAAAGATGAGTATGTGTGACTTCTTAGTGGTAAGGTCCTTGTAATAGTAAGCAGAATAAGCCATTTCTGAAGGTTCAAAATGCGCTTCCTGGCTTCAGAGAGTGCTAGTGTAGTGTAGACCATAAGTATAAGCTACATGTTGGGAAATGCCATTGATGGTACTGCTTTTCTGGTTTTAATATCTATACATGTTCTTTAGAGAGAAGGCCTGTATAATAAACCTCACAGTCACCGTGTACAGATCACTGTATTGAGTTCAGTATCCAGGACAAAAAGAACATTGGTGTAGTCTTAAATACAGATAATATCGAGCCAGCCTGTACTTGTAGGGCCTGCTACAAGGTGCTTAGGGAGCAGAACCCACTCCCTGGTAAAGAAGCAGTCCTTGGTTCTTGTTGTCTAGGTATTGAAGCCTGTCACATGTGTTTGGTTAGATGAAGTGTCTTGAAATAGAAAATGTTGTTTCTCATGCGAAATATACTGTATTCTTTTATCTGAGATGACCACCAGCTGGATACTGTTCAGATATGCTGGTACAAACAGAAAACAGACCTGGATTGTGGCAGATTGATGTTGCTGAGGTTGCATTTGGAGTTTTGACACATTTTTAGGAAGTACTATTATCTAGGTTTTCACAGCCTGAAGTGTGGATACCCTACCTGCCTTTGAACATTGTAGTTTTAGTGAGATTTTCAATAAAATCCTATTTCAATATCTACGTGTTTATGGCAGTGGTTGATGGCCTCAATTTCTAATTGATTGTATTTTGGGTGTTTGTCAAAAATGGTGCACTTTTACTTCTTTTTTTTTTTTTTTCTTTTCTTTTCAAAATTTATTACTAAATGGTCAGAAACAAAGCAGTATTTAAAAGGAATGGAGTGGGGAGATCACCTTTTGGAGACGAATTCACTTTCTTTGAATCACTGCTGGTTGATTCCCTTAATATAAGTTAACTATAAATGTGCAGGGACTGAGGTTTGGTAAGTTAACTGGTGTCGTGTGTCGCTTTTAATTTCTCACTCATGCCATCTGCTGGCAACATGCGGAATATTTTGTTTCCATTTTAGATACGAACAGTAGGAAATGACCTAGAACATGTAGTTGTTTAACTTGCTAAATGAAAATTCTCTCAAGGTTGGTTTTTTTTTTAAATGTAGGCATCTCTGCTTTTATAATTGATTTTAGAAAATATTACATTTCTGTTTTCAAGGTACAGGAGTGTCTTAAATCACTGTGGCCCAAGAGCGTGTGGAAAGATTTTTTTGTGGAGCTTTTTTTTTGTTCCCTGTGAACATTTTGCACAGTTTTGAATTGCTGACCACAACGCTTAACAAGTATATATGATATTTTAGCAAAATACGATGGTCAGTTTATCACAGTAATGTTTGTTTATTTAGGAAATAATATTAACATTTTGGTCAAACTTAATATATACTGTGTTGCAATACAAACATTGCCATTTTGATGAAAACCAGAAATACAATAAATGTCTTTCTTGGCTACACAATAAGACTGAAGTTGTTTGAGGTGAAGCTGAAAAATGTGGTGTGATCAGAAGGCTGACAAGCTTAGTACCTCAGTCTGTTATAGAACTGGCTAATGTCCAAAAATACAAGCAAGGAAAACCTCGCAGTGTTCTCATAGATCTGAATGCTTACACTTTTTCTTCCTGAAAATTTGCTTTCTGGGATGTCTGTAAAAATGCCTACGGTGAGACTGGGGGGTGTTTGTCTGTAGTACAGTAGTTAGTGCCTTGCTGCTTGGGCCCTGCTACTTGAGCCCAAAAACATGTAAAACTTGGGTTTTAAATTAGGTGGTATCTCATGCTTTAATCATCTGTACAATTAAATATTTTGCCAAGAGGCATTTCTTCTCAAAGCTATCCGATTCTGAGATGCCTATTTCAGAAGAAGGGCTTGACCTTTGAACAGACAGTAGTATAGAGGGCGTGTTTTCTGTTTAAGGTCATGCACATGGTTGGCAAAACCAAGGAATTCAGTGACCTGTCTGCCAAAGTTGATTCTGTCTGTGACTCTCTAGAAAAACGGTGCTCATTCTGTACTGCTTATGGGGTCTGCATCACCTTTCTATTGACTGTGAAGGAAGCCTATGATGGTTAATTTCTAGCTTCAGTGAATGCTCTTGGAGCTCCTTCCCATAGTTCTTGGTTTCTTCCCCACTTCCCCAGCCCAATGCAGTGGATAAATGGAACAGTAACAGTACATTCAGAGCTTTAGTGATCATCTGTTGTAATTGAAAGTAGTGTCTGTGCCTGGATAAGCATTTAAAAAAAATTTTACTGAAAGCTGTTTGTGTTCCAAATTTGTATTTATGCTACAACTTTTTAAATAGTTGCCTTTCTGTGTCACCTGATTTTTCTCCCACCATTTTTCTGGTTTTCCTTGTTCAAGTAAAGATGCGCCTTTTCCTTATTATCATTGTTCTCTAAATCTGTTTTGTGAGTGTTAAAACAGTTGGTGATAAATGAATGTTTTTGGAAGCTTTACGCTTCTGCTTCCCACCACTGTTATGCCTCTAAATACTAAATTTGTTCTCTTAAGTGGTTTATAAATTGCTAGAGTAAGTAAGAAATGGGTGTAGGGTGAATTGTCTTCTCTCATATTTTGCAAGAGACCTGGAGTACCTTTTTGATTTTTGTAGTCAGTTGATGGAATACACAACCTCTGTTCTTAAGACACTTTGATTCTGTTATCTTTCACTGAATGTTCCTGTGTTTAAGTAGCTGATATTTAGGTCATAGTAATACTTATTTTTAATGAAGGAAACTCTCCTAAATTAATCCTGGATGGATTGTACCAGAATCCCCTCCTGCCTGTCCTTTATTAGTAGGCCTTCCTGCTCTGAAAACTGAGTATTTTCCAGCAAGACCTAGATTGAGCGTTGAATGCAGTGTGGATAAGAGTACCCATGCTATTGCTTGTCCCATTCAGGAAATGGTGAAGAATAGCAGTAGAAGCAATGCAGTGGTCAAAACTTACTTGTACTGGAGAAGCTAATTTCTGCCCTAGCCATGAGGGATGCATAGCTAATGCCTCATTCACTGACCTTTTAGTTGGCTAGGTTGTCAAAAGGATTATTGGATCACAGAAAAGATGTATGATTACTGCACAAATGCATTGTGTTGGTAAATAGGTAAAAGCAAATAGGTTGGAAAGGCACAGTTTTTTCATCTTTTGTCTTTATTTTAGTCATGAGCTAAAGTTCTGAGCTACTTCTGGAAGCTAAGTCTAACAAACTCCAAATAAAATTGTATTTTCAAACTGTGAAGGGGTTTAAGAGAGTAAGCAAGGATTTTTTTCTGGGTTTATGAGGTAACAGAGCAAGTGCTATCAGAATTGGTTTATCTCATGCTAGTCAGAAGTTGTATTTTTAATGTTAGTACTTCATATGATTTGTGTGTTCATGTATTTGTTCATGCTCTCAAAAAAAGGCAGCTGATGACTGTTGGGAGACAGTAATCTTATAAAAAAAGATTTTTTTTCTGTGGACTCTAGAAACTAAAGCCCTGCCCCAGTAGTGCTTTTAACTACTTTCTTTTTAAACAATTTTATCATGTGGTCACCTCACATGGGAAAAAGCTCATAAGGAGAAATGGGCCACCAAACCCATTAGTTAGGACATTTTCAAATAGATATGAAAATACTGCATTTTGTTCAGAAAGTTAATGATTAATTATATTTTTTCCAAAGTTGCTGGTGTCCTTTTAAATCAAACTGGTATTGCTTCATGGCATAGCAAAAAAGCCTCTATTAGATACGTTAATGTCGAAGAAAGAATCCCATCAGTATCTATTTTATTTCAAGATTCAGAAATACCAAGTTTATTTTAAAAATCAGCTCAAGGAATTAGTAAGATATGTGATAAGAAATAGAATTCGCACACAATAAAAATAAAACTAGAAAAGTGAACCAGACTTGATTTATGATGTGAGTCAAGTCCACTTCAGTTTTAAATGTTGATGTTTTGTGGTGCCTTTCACTGTTTGAAAAAGCCCCCACTTTAGGTAACCTGGATTCATTTGTCTTAGTGTGATTAAATTACATGGTGCAACAAAAAAACTGCAAGTTACCTCAGTCATGCACACATTAATAACTGCTCGTGAAAGGTCATGAAGATGTAATTCTTTGTGCTCAAATAGATCTTCCTGGTTTAGTACTCCTTTCTTTCTTCTTTCATATTGTGGTTTACTGCATATAAACCATAGTTTGTATATTGAAGAAGGCACTGCCTTTGATACAAAACATTCTCTTGCAAATTGTTATCACTTTTTTCTTTCTATTTAAAGATAAATCAATAGAAACTGCCTTGTTTAGATAATTTGCCCTAGTTAGGATTTCTTGTTGTAGGAACAGTGCAGGTGGTGCCTTTGCCACTGCCGCTGTGTGTCGCTGCAGGGCTCTGTTGTTGTGCAGCTCTCGGAATTCGGCATCAGTCCTTGGGCAGAATTCCTTTTGGCAGCTTCTGTTACTGCTCGATTTTTTAATTTTTTTTTCTTGCATGAGGGGGCTGCTGGAGGGGTTGCAAGTTTGTTCCTGCCCCCATGTGCTCCTTTAAACAGAATCAGCAGGGAATTAATTAGAAGTTGTGCAGCAAGTACCTCCAGTTTATTAATATAAATTACACAGTAATTGCATTTGTTCTTCATGTCTTTTGCCTTGCAGACCAGAATCTGTAGAAGCTAGCCCTGTGGTAGTTGAAAAATCGAACAGTTATCCACACCAGTTGTATAGCAGCGGCTCGCATTCACACAGTTACATTGGTTTGCCCTATGCAGTAAGTTTTGTGCTAAGTATTCTGTACAAAATATATTATGTAAGAATCTGCTGGTTTTATCTGGAAAAACTGATTCATGCTTGTATTTCTGTACCTTATTGGGAGTTGGGTAAGTTAGCTAAAAATGGTCAATTAGAAGCAGAATACAGAACATAGTGCACTTGAATGTATGACATAGTTGAGAAGTTAGAAAATAAGATTGAATTGTGACATAATTAAAATTTTAACCTTTTACTACAAAAATAAGAAGCCTGAAGTTCTTTGCCAAATTAATTCTTACATTTTGGCTTGGATAATCATCAGTGTACGAGCATTTACAATAACTTACTTTTTAACAAAATCCTAGGACCATAACTATGGTGCTCGGCCTCCTCCAACGCCTCCAGCTTCTCCTCCTCCATCAGTGCTTATAAGCAAGAATGAAGTAGGCATATTTACCACTCCCAACTTTGATGAAACCTCCAGTGCTACTACCATCAGTACGTCAGAGGATGGAAGCTATGGGACAGATATTACCAGATGCATTTGTGGCTTTACGCATGATGATGGATATATGATCTGTTGTGACAAATGCAGGTAATGAATATTAAAATAACTTAAAAAGTAAAAATTACTTAAAACTTAAGGCTGCACTGAAAGTAAATGTAACTAAATGGTGTTTTAATTGTGTTGAGTCACAAGAAATTTCGCTCCATCAGAAGAGTGCTTGAAGGTTGTGTGGTTTTACATAGGCAATGTAGTTGGTTAAGGCCAGTGAGTATTTTATAATTTGTTCTGGTCAGTCTTGACTGCTCATTAATTTGGTCATTCCTTTACTTGTGCATTGCTGTTTAACAAGGGTATACCCTTTTCCCCTCTAAAAAGGATGTCTCTGATACTCTGTCCCGAGGTGTTTGTTAGTATGGTAAAATAAAGACCTAGGTGTTACTTAATCTGCATGTACTAAGTAATAAAGCATCTTGGTGAATTACATATATGTAATGGAAGGATGCAAAATAATGTGAAAGAAACTTCTCCAATATTGATTTCTCTGTGCATGATCTTTCTGATAACTCTTTAATTTTCAAAGGATTTAGTTAATAAGTATGAAAAGACTAACCTAGATTCTTATTGGAGAAGCTGAAGTTAAATGTTTAGACTTCCAAGTTTATGCTTAAGCACCTACTTGATCATAGTATAATAAGAGACTGCTGTTAAATACTTGGGAATTGGAAAAATAAGATTAGAAATTTTTAGAGCTGATATACTTAACAGGAGAAGACAAACCTTGTGTTTCCACTCAATGTTAGCCTGTATTTTTCCATTCAGTATGGTTAGTGAATGCTGCTGCATTTCTTAGATCTTTGTGTATTTATAAAATGATAATTATAGCTAATTAAAATATTAATTTGCACTCCGTTCCTTTGTCTGCTTATGTAACAAGCTT
This sequence comes from Aleadryas rufinucha, assembly GCA_013397815.1. Lineage (NCBI taxonomy): Eukaryota > Metazoa > Chordata > Aves > Passeriformes > Aleadryas > Aleadryas rufinucha. Next base: position 209,402 of record VZTH01003604.1, on the reverse strand, counting down.
GTTAGTAATTTCTCATGGTCCTTGATTCTGATAATCTTGCTCATTATTTTGAAATGTATTGAGATGTTCTTCCAGCAGTGAAGTTGTAGGCAGTCACCAGTTAGATAGAGTTTTTTTCCTTTGAAGAAGAGATTTTCTGTGAGGAGTTGTGAATTTACCATGATTCTTTCCAAGTGCGAAGATAACTATTTTTGTGTCACTCATCCTTCTAGCTGTGTAGGGATGAGTGTAAGCTACTGTTTTAGGTTAGCCTTCAGTCTAGCAAGCAGTCTCTTCCCTGACTCTGGGAAGCAGTTAAAGCTTTTTCTATGCTGCACAACAGTTCTACTAGTTTATAACAGGATGTATAAAAATGTGTATTTATTTTTCTCTTAAAATATATAAGGAAATCAAACCATATCTTAGTGTATTTTTCTCTGTATAAAAATATTTTATGTATCCATTTCTAAAAGGGAATTTAATCGTTTTCTTTAAAACCAAACCACTTGTTGCTATGTAAAGCGTAAGTCTTGTTGCTAAGGGTATTTGTTTCTATCTTGTTCTCTATTGTGATAATTTTATTTCTGATGCTAGAGAAAAATTTCCGAGAGAGAAAATGAGTCAGCTAGCAGAGTGGTGGCAAAGACAGTGATTGAGATGTAGTTTTAGGCAGTATTGAACCTGAGTAAAGATGACAATGAAAAAAAAAGAACAGCTTACTTTCTCTGTGTATTGTGCACACAATTTTAAAAATTATACTTTAAAGTTGGGATTTTGTTTTGGTGTTTTCGTAGTGTCTGGCAGCACATTGACTGCATGGGGATTGACAGACAGCATATTCCTGACATATATCTGTGTGAACGTTGCCAACCCAGGTAAGTAGTTTTGTTGATTTTGAACTCTAAAACGGAATGGAACACAGTGCACAACTGATGTTTTTCTAAGTGTCTGAACATTCAGGTAGTTTACTGTTTATTCTGTAATAGTCAGTGGGAAATGCTAGAGGTCTGTTTTAATACTTAGACGCACTGATTTATTTTCTAATTTCAGGAGTTTAGATAAAGAAAGAGCAGTGCTGTTGCAACGAAGGAAAAGGGAAAATATGTCAGGTGAGTAAAGTGTAAAGCTCTTTCTTTAGTAAAGATCATAAAATAAGTGTAAATTATGTATATAGACTTGAGTGCATACATGGTTCCCACAGTTTTGACATCCTTCAGCATATAAGGTTCAGTAAATCAGTGCCTTTTACTTGACTGTATTGTTACCAAGATAACATCATATCAGAATTGTTGTAGTTCCACGTATTTTTATTAATGGTTTTCAGCACTGCCTTTTTTTTTTATAGCAGTGAGGAGTAATTCAATCTGTTGAACAATGTTCAAGTTTCATAATAAGCAGTGTTGCTTTTATAATAACTATAACTCCTTTGAGTAAGGTGCTGAAAATAAGGTGGAAAAACTTCAAGTTTCTTCTTTTGGGATGAGAGAGGGTTTCTAAGTCATCTTTCTTTCTGGAAAAAAGTTTTGGGAGGAAATTCTGATTTGTTGGGTGTAGATTGGGTGGTTTGATATGGCTCTGCATTTGTTTGGACAATGGGAAAAGTTGCTAAACTGAGTTAATACGATGTAGGTAATAACAATGTTGTGAGGGTTTTTTTGCCTTTGATAACCAGGTGGCGTGTAGAGCAAGTACCCATTTCAGTCTATGTATTTTATGCAAGTAGTTCTTGTACCTGTTCATGGGATTTCAAAACTCATCTGGCCTAACTTGTCAGGAGTTTTGTCTGGCCATTACCAAAGTGTGTTGTAGAATTCTTGGTTGACAGCTGGTACTTTCAAGCTCTGTTACAAAAGTAATAATTTGGGAGGAGGTCATCCTCCTAAATGTAACATGTTTTACTTTCAGATCACGTTTCTGAAGTAGTGGAGTGTGTGTTTTAAGATTTCTTTAAAAAATACCGTGTAGATACGGTCCTGCTGCCCACTTACGGCTTCAGAAAATCTGGGGGGTGTGTGGCACAACTGTGCTTCTTGGTGCCATTGACACTTGGTGTTGTCTGGTACTAAGTTGTCTAAAGTCCCTTAAAGGCCTTCATGACCTACTTATAAAAACACAATCATTTTTTATTTTGTCTGTGTTCATTTTAACAAAACCAAGCTTATTTTATAAAGTTTTGGCTGACCTACTAGGTCAATCAAATTTAAATCCTAAAAATTCTTAGAATTTAAAATTATTTTTGCTGACTCTATTAAAATAGTAGAACAAGTAGGTTTATAACTCATTTGGAGTTAATGAGTTCACTGAGTGGTGTGATAATACTGTGAAGTTGAATTTTCCTACAGAATAGGGGAAGTTGATGATCTGAGCTATTTAAATAATCTCTTGGGATCTGTAGGCACACTGTCTGATCGTCTGCTGTAAACTTAAGGGAAAAGAGATTTAAAGTCTTAGGAGGAGCTGATGAGATCTTAACTTTGAAGTTAGTGTTTAACCCTCCTCAGTCTTGATCAGTGTTCTAAATCTGTTATATGCATTCAATAGGAAAGCAAATACTAAATGGTAAAGCAAAAGCATCAAAACAGAGCTAAAAAGAAAGGCACATTCAGGTCCTCTTTAATCTAAAATATGGTCAAAGTGCAGTATTGATTACTGTGATTTATTAATGCATAACTGGAATATCTGTGCTTACCCCTCTTAATTTCCGTTTAGCCCGGCTGAATGCACTTTACGTTGACTGCTATCCAGTTCAGTTGGACTTACTGATTTTTGGGTATAAACTGTGTGAGACGTTAGTAAAATGGGTAGTTTTCATAGATGATTTCAAGTAGGAAAAGCAGAAGTGGCTTCAATTTGAGTGGATCTTTTCAATGTTTTAGATACTCTACAGGAGCAGAATGTTACTTTTAACTTAATTACTAATTTACAGGTATTTGATAAAAGGTAAGACTGCATAATTTGGATGGTCTTTGATGAATAAGTCTATATATATATAGGGCTTTTCACTTAGATATGAGAATTCTTTACAGTATAATGTTTTTATTGTAAAGATTTCTAAAGAGTTGCTGACTTAGCTGTGTTTCATCCAAAGGTAAACAGTGGGTAAACAGAAGATAGTAGATCAGTTGGTTTGTTTCAGGAAAAGAGCTTTTCAACGAACATTTCACATGCTAGAAAGTTGTGTGTGTTAAATTTTTATGTGTAACCATATCCCCTTTTTTTCTGGCAACATTTTTAGCCCATTTTTCTGGGGCCTGTGGTTGTATGAGATGTTGTTGATTTTGTGTTTCTGGTATAAAAGTCCAGTTCTTGGTGCAGCTTACTGTGCACTGGATTACCTACTGTGGTTCAGTGAAGTGAGCGCCTTTGTTAAGCCCGTACTCAGTTGTATACTGGATGTTTTGGGTTTGGTTGGTAGGTTTGTTTTTCGGGGTTTTTTTGTTTGGTTTGGTTTGTTGTTTTAAGATACAATATCTAGATGTGTAACTTACACAAGGATGTTGTTTTAAGCTGTTTGGTCTTGAAATTGATGCTGTCAAGATCACTTGCTCCTTCTGGGTAAAGGAATCTGGGCCCACAACTCATGAAGTTTGGAGAGTTTGTATCTTGCTTCTGACATGTAAACTCAAGATCTCCCCTTAGTGTGCTTTACCAAGGCTCTTCAAAGTGAAAGCAGGTTATGTAGGTTAGGAAGGAGTGTCTCAAAACAACACTATGTAATTATATGTTCAGTTGAGGTAATTATTCTTTACAGTAAGTTAGAGCACATTGTAGACAACAATATTGAAATGTTGCTTCCCTAAGGAAGACAGTGTTTTGTGGGGTTTGGGGCAAGGGGGAGAGGTTGTGGCTATGATGTCATGATTCTGTAGGCACTAGTGTATGTGCTACAGATGCTGACAGTTTCAAGAGGGCCTGAGGTTTCTATTTCTCAGGTGTTAGTTATTCTGCTACTTATTCTTCTTTGATTAGACATTTCTTCTTTCTGTGTGCTTTTTATGCTCATTTAGAAAATATTCTCAGCAGAGATGTAAACAAATTGAGAAAACATTTTAAGTTCTTAATTTATGAAGTATAATTGCGTGCCTCATAAAGTGTTCAAAGGAATGACCAAGATGGTAAAATGGGATTGTTTACTATGCACAGAAGAATCTTGTTAAGGAATGTTGTGAGCAGGAAAAATCCACAGTAACCAGTAGCTGGAGTTCTTTATTTAGTAAAGAAGGTTTAGAGAATTAGGACTGCTGAGTTCACTGATTAAAGCAACACCCTTCTGAGATCAGAAGGAGTTGTTTGCTCTGCTCTCGTGTTAAGTATTTGTAAAGCCTGCTTCTGTGCCTTATGAGAAAAAGTTTTGCTTAGTGTGAAGTGTGTTTACTGAATGCAGAATATTTGGAAAAGCTGCTAAAATCTGAGAAGTCTGTACCAAGCACATGCAAACAGCAGTCTCTTATCTGTGTGCATCATCTCTCTTCCAATCCTCCCCATCCTTCACGGCCTTTCATCTTGACAGAACTAGGGTAATCCTGTTTCAGGTCAGGATGTGTGTTTGTCTGACATAAATGCTGATGTATGCTAAATTTCAGGCTTTGGCCTTTAGGTCTGTGAGAGCACAGCACAAAGAAAAATATCTGTCAGTTTGTGCCTGATGGTCTCTTTTCTCTTCCCTAAGTAGCAGAATGTTATTGTTAGGGGATTTTGAGTACAAAAGGCTTTTGGCTGAATTGACATATTAACCCTGAAAAAAGCATTTGATAGTGCAAATTGCAGCTGAAATAGTTGATTATGACTTACATGTGATTAATTAATAGAGGTTCACAAGAAATTCTCATCAGTCATTAATTTTAATCCCTTCTAGAATACGGTCATCTGAGAGAATACAAATGCCATATTACAACTAAAAGCTGTATATAAGTGAATGAGTTAACAGATTTTTTTTATTTTTTTTTTTTTACCTTTTTTGTTATGATCTAATTTTGCTTAAAATGAAATGTGGTCATTAATTCCATTCAAAGAATGAAATTTAATTTGGTACCTTTTTCTTACCTCGCATTACAAACCTCTCTTAATTACCAGTTTCTCATTGGTGCGTCATTTTCATGCTGTTGCAACTGTTGGTGAATTTTGCTTATGAGTTTTTAGAGCGTTTGTCAGTATGAATTTTTGTGTTTTGAAAGCAGATGTAGAGTAACTAGTGAATGTTCCTTTTGCAGTACTTGATTATTTACAGAATATTCTTTGTTTTAAAGATGGGGATACCAGTGCAACAGAGAGTGGTGATGAGGTTCCTGTGGAACTATATACTGCTTATCAACATACACCAACGACAATTACTTTAACTCCTACAAGAGTTACAAAAGTCAATGATAAGAAGAGGAAAAAAAGTGGAGAGAAAGAACAGAACATAGCAAAATGTAAAAAAGTAAGTGAATGTAATTTCTCTTATTACTGTGTGCTAGAAATTATAGCTATGTGACATTTCTTACCAAGAGACACTCATTTAAAAATCAAGCTGTTTTACTGCCTGGTTTTAGCTTGAAATGTATTACTCTGCAGTAAATGATAGTCTTCTTGAGTGCCTGACCCTCATGACTCCTCCTTATTTCAAGTTAATATATCCTGGCTGGGAATGTTCCGTTTTATAATTGAGGCACAGGAATTGCATTTGTGTGACCATTTGAAATAGTTCGAGGTGGGACAGAACAAGCTTTGGGATACCCAGAGAAGAATTCCTTGAAAGTCTTCATTTGTGGTGGTTTTAAGTACAGAAATGTTTGCCATTGATTATGCTGATGTGACTGCATGTCCATTTGTTTGAGTTGAAATTGTGTGGAATTGTGCTGTCATGAGTTAGCTGAACTAATTAGATTAAAAAAATACTGACATTATAATGTTTAGCTACAGGTGTATAAACAGTATAATACATGTGAAGACAATACATCTGTGAAGAAGTAAAGTACATGGAACTTCCTAAACAAGTGGTTTTCATAGTTAATTTCATTGGCTTGGATGAGAATTTTGTCCTTTAAAACTTGAAAGTCAGAATAAGTTACTGATGTCTTTTTGGAAATCTTTAGTAAAATGTTTTCTTTTGATTGAACAATTCTCAGTACAAATCTATTGCCGTGTATTCTTCCATTACCTCTGATATTTTGGCTCGGATTCTGAAATTCTAGAGAGTCAAGTTGTAATGTGAGAGAAAGGTAGAGGTACCTGACTACTGTGCTCTTAGGTTGGAATGCTGAATTGGTTTTTAAAATACATTTTGTGAGATGTAACCTCTTACCTTCTTGAGATTTCAGCATAGTTTGTTGTGTTGTTTTCATCTTGCATGTTTAATTGAAAAGTTAATTCGTTAATAGGTTTTTAATTCCTTAAGAGATTTGTATTTCCTCCAGTGAATATAAATATCTGATTTTATTCCAGGCATTTCGGGAAGGATCCAGGAAATCTTCAAGAGTAAAGGTAATGTGATTTTGTTTGGGTTTTGTTTCAAACCTTAAATGTGCATTTCTTAAATCATAAGCATCAGGAGTGTAATTTGGTCTGTACACTAAGCACTACAATATTCTCTTCTTAGTAACTTATATATTACATATGCATCACAGTCAGTTAAGGTATGAGCACTACATCTTTGTCCTGCAGAATTAACTGAAATAATTAGTGCAAATTTTTATTTCAAGAATAGGTGGTTTTCAAGAGCCATTTGATGAACTGGGGCTCATGTGTGCTATGCAAGGGAGTAAAATTGAGTGAACACCTCATTCAAACTTAGTGGCTCCAGCTTTTCGTAACTGCTAAGCAGTGAAATAATGAAATGGCTGTATTGGATTTGAAAGCTAAGTTAGTGGTTCTGCTCTGTCAAACCTCCATCTATACCTGGTGGGACTCCTGTATGTCTGGTGGGATTTTACTCACTGATATTGGCATAGTCCAAGGGAATGATAATGGGATGTCTGCTTTGTAAGATTTAAGTGTTACAGCAGTCTTCACATTTTCTGTGAGATAAAAATGTGCATGGTGTGAGAACTAGGTATTTCCATGGTTCATTCATGCTTGGTATATATAAAAACAAGTGGGATGCAATTTACACTTCAAATGTGTGAGATGTGTCTTGTGAACAGTGAAGATGGAATTGGGGAAAAAAATTCTCTAATTTTGTGGGGTTTTTTTAATACGGTGCTTGTAAGGTTCCACTGGTTTTTTTGTCTGTATGGTTTTCTTCATGCACAAAAGAAATGTAAACAGGTAATTTGAATTGCTGAACTACTTGTGTTTTATTAATGTTTAATAGTGTCTCTGCTCAGGTGGATAGAAAAGGGAGCGTTGGCTGGCTGCTGCTGTCCGTAAGGAGCTTTGGTTGGCTGCAGCCTGGCTGCTGCTTGTGAGGTCTGGAGGTACAATGGCACTTTCTTTAAAAGTGAAAGGATCTGAAGCACTGCAGAAGAAAATTGTATAGTGAGGAGCAGATAAGGAGAGAAAAAATTTATGTGCAAAGCTTGTAACATTAGAGTCACAACCTTAATGTAGCAGGTGTACGATTAGTTAAGTTTAGTAAGTTATGCAGCAGAAGAAAAGATACGGCATGATCTTTGAAGTTGAAAGGGGAAAATCAAGTCTGTGTATTACAGGATAAAAGCTGGAGTTCTCTATATTTGCATATGTTCACAAAAGTTGAGTGGGCAGGGAGATCTGACCCTCCAACTCCTGCACTTAGATTCGTGTTGCAGTGCAGTTGTGGGAGGAAACAATGTCACTCTCCATTCTTATCGCACTAGGAGTGGGAATCACTGTTGAGGAGGGAAAATATTCCTGAACTTGGTGATATTTACTAAGTAATAAAATTCTTAAAAGGACAAATGTAATGTGACTGAATTTAACTCAATGTTTTTAAGTAATGCAAAGTTTTATACCAGACTTGCTAAAAAAAAAACAAACCTTAAATCAGTGGCATACCTTTGCCCATCATTTTGTGTCTTGTTGTCGCCTTTTTTTTATTTTAATGCCTTACCTTCTAATGTCTGGTACTTACTCTAATTTTTAGGGCTCAGCTCCAGAGATTGATCCTACTGATAGTTCGAACTTTGGATGGGAAACTAAAATCAAGGCATGGATGGATCGTTATGAAGAAGCAAATAATAACCAATACAGTGAAGGTGTCCAGAGGGAGGCACAAAAAATAGCTCTCAGATTAGGCAATGGAAATGACAAAAAAGAAGTCAGCACCAGCAATCTGATTTTCAAACCTCCAGTAGAGGTAATGAGCTGGGCCTTGTTGTGGTACTGGGTGCTGTGTTCGTGCCGTGATGTTAGATGCCTTAAAAAAAACCCCCAACCAAACCAAAAAAAACCCCAAACAAACAAACACGGGGGAAAAAATGACCAAAAAAACGGATTTCACATTCACTTTCTGTTTCTTGTCTCACCGGATGCAAGCATCAGAATTTTAACATAATTTTCAGAATTTGTAACTGATTTTTATACATTCTGTACCACCCCGGTTATGTTTACACTTGCATATCATTTATCCTAAAAAGTAGCTAAAGTGTTCGTCTCAGCCTGAACATTGGATTGTCTTTTGACTGTCTTTTGACACACAGTCAGCTTTTGTCAACTTTGCTGCTGTTTCTCGGTGAGGGATATCTGGAGTGGTTAGAGTAGAAAGAATCATTGAAGCTGAATTTTTTTTCCCCTATTATGTGTATCAAGATGTTAATTGTCTACATTTTTCTTAAGGTGTGGTAAGTGTTCTGGATGTTCATGGGTGGTGTTTCTGATACTGATTTTTTTTTTTTAAACTCGTGATCCTGTAATTTCTAGTTTATGAAGAAATTGTGCAATGTCTTTTTCTAGACGTACTTATCAGTAACTTATCAGTTACTTACAGGCTTAAAATCAGCCATGTAAAAGTCTTAGCATTTTGTAGCAGAAATCTTGAGGAGTAGTTACTGTAGCAGATTAATGGAAGCATCTTTGCTTCTTTTTCTCAAAGACCATCATGGCATATGGGACACCCTCCTTAGAGGAATATCCCTACTTACAGAGCCTTTTGCCTACATAGAGGCTACTTCCTTTTTGATTGGTGATGACAGTTATGAGAGGTGTGAGTTCACTAATTGCCAGGGTATGTATTGGTTTTTAATTAAAACCATCCTTCCATCTAACGATATGAAAATGAATTTGGAAACTCTCTCAGGATTCTTTTTTTTTTAAATTATTATGTTATTTCCCTGTTCTTTTTTTCCTTGAATGATTCATGAATGTCATTTTATGTCTGCATGTTTTGTTTTGTTCAAAGGAATTGAAGTCTTTTGAAAGTGTTGTGCAAAACAATGCAGCAACTCATCCTAGTCATGGTGAGAGTTAAGTGCATTAAAGGCTATAGTACTTGAATTGTGAGAACATGAATATGTTGGTTTTCAGCCATGTCCTAGAGAACGAGGGCTGAAGCATTCCTTGTGTCTAAATTGATAACTAGTGGCATCGGTATGGGAGCAGGACAGCTTGGTCGGTTCAGTCTGGAGGTTTAATTGCAAAAAGAAGGGGCTTTTTAGTTCATATAAAGTTGTTTGGTAGTTGTGAAAGTATAATCTGCTGTTAATAATAATGGAAAAATAGTAGAAAGTGAAAATTCATAAATGAATATTTGTCTTTACAGAGTTACGTTCAAAAAAACAAGAAAATTTTAAAGGCTGCCAAAGACTTGCCTCCTGATGCACTTATTATTGAGTACAGAGGAAAGTTCATGCTGAGAGAACAGTTTGAAGCTAATGGATATTTCAATAAAAGGTTTGTTCATTCCTAATGTTTTAGTAAAGTAATTGTTAAAATGCTGTTTGCCTAACTGTTGCTTCAAGTACAAGTGGGTCTTAGGTACCAGCAGTGTCTTGTATTTTACTTTGCCTGATTAAAAGTAATGACAACTGGAATCTTTTCTGCTCCTTTCTCTTCTGAATATCCTTACAGATTTGTTCAGGAGCTAGTTTTCTCTTTTTTTGTTCTTCCTTGGTTATAGGATTCCTGCATGCTCACTTGGGTAGTTGTGCACCTTAAACCAAGAAATAGATAGGTTCTACCATACTAAAATAATTCATACGTTAATGATAAAGGCTTTGTCTTTTGTGAGAGAAATGGATTTTAAGTCCATCAGGCAGAGAATGAAATTGGACACAGGTCAGCTTGGGGCCGTTTTACTGCTAGAGTTCTCTAGTTGGTTAATTTACTGTGCTGTGTGTGACTGCTTCCTTCTTCCTGTGGATTGTTTTCAATGCTGCCACTAGCTGCATGAACACACCTACTTGGGAATTTGAAAAAGGCCGGTTGGAGGAGATAAAAACACAGCTTTTGCTCGGTAAAGATGGAAGGGTTCCTTGGCACTTGAAATAGCAGAATTTAAAGCTTCACGAAGTATTTTGGAGGCCCCTTTCCTTCAGGAGGGTTGGTGCTAGTGATACTGCAGGTGTTAGGCAGATGTGGAGGTCTTACTTCTTCTTAAACAGTTCTACCTGGCGTATAAATGTCTGAGTTTTATTTTGGGGCCTGTCATAAGAAAAGTTTAAGAAATCTGGAAAACCTTAACTTTGTATTTTCCATGTCTAGTGCTTGATCTGTTAGTGTTCTCTCTTTAGATCCTATGCAGATGATACAGGGCTGTAACTCTGTCTTGAGGTATTCTGAGAATACATTTGGGGAATGTACCAGTTAAAATCATGAAGCTTGAAAATAAGCATGTCATTCTTAGATTAACCTCCAAATTTGGTGTAGGGTGCCAAGCATCGTGTTACAAAGCTGCCTAATAAGAACAAATACTATTTAGCATCATGAAAATTATGAAATTCCTGGTTTTCTTGTGTGTTTTTCAGGCCATACCCATTTGTTTTGTTTTACTCCAAATTCCATGGGCTAGAAATGTGTGTTGATGCAAGGACTTTTGGAAATGAAGCTCGATTCATCAGGCGATCATGTACGCCAAATGCGGAGGTGAGCACATTTAGAAAGTTAAACTAGGTTTTATTTACTTAAAAATCTCCTTTTTCTTGAGATTCCTGATAATTTGAGCAATATCTACAATTTTTATACAACTACTTGGAAGTAATTCATGATAATATAATAACATTCTCTTGACTATAGGTGAGGCACGTAATTGAAGATGGAACAATTCATCTTTATATTTACTCCATCCATAACATTCCAAAGGGAGCAGAGATTACCATAGCATTTGATTTTGATTATGGAAATTGGTAAGTATTTGAGAATGCTGTTCTAAAATACATCAAATACTCATTAAGTTACTTTGCAATTCAGAATGACTTTGGTTTTTTATCATTTCTTTCTTGCATGCTTTAATAGCACAAGGCTCCTTAGGCACTGTATTTACAATGAACAGTGTGTGCGTGGGTAGAGCTGTGTATTTTTATTACTGCATTTCTGTGGCCTGCTCTTAAGCCATCTTGGGTGCAGTGCTGTGCAGACATGCCTTTGCTACTTGACCTGAACTGTGTATGACCGCAGAGTGTACGTGTGGTAATCAGCATGGGTTCAGACTATCTCGAGATACCCTGCACTGTTAAGAGTTGTAGACATACTCCTTCTAAAAATACATAGTAGTTGTGTTTAGTACCTGTAGCTGACAGCGTGTTTCAGTTGAATGTGTTTGAGTAACATTTCCTGTGTATCCAAGTGGAGCTTAAAATCATGCAAAGTGACTGTGAGTTTGGTATGCTCATGCTGTAAATTGTGTCTGCCGTCTTTGCACATAGAATGAACTCTCTGACTTCCATGCATCTGTTCGTTTTGTGTGGGTTATATTTCCACCTAGGATTATAGTCTGATTTTAGATGTCCTTTGTCTTTCAAGCAAAATACTAACCTTGAGTTTAAAAGAATTTTGTGTGGTAAAGCTAAAGAAGCCAAAATTTCTTTTAACCGGTAGGTAAGGTTTTTGAATTACAGTAGTGTTGTATATTGTGGTGAAAACTTGAGTCACCTCCATTTTAATGTGGTTGGTTTGCATTATAGCAGATGTTAAATGTGAAATATCAGTGATTTAGCATTGGAGGGTCTCATTGCTGTGCAACCTAATCAAATATGCCTTCTTGCATTTAATCACCTGCAGTAAATACAAAGTGGATTGTGCTTGCCTCAAAGAAAATCCTGAGTGTCCAGTTCTCAGACGCTCCGAGCCTACAGAAAACATCAATACTGGATATGAAACTAGAAGGAAAAAGGGAAAGAAAGAGAAAGATGTTTCAAGAGAAAAGGAGACTCAAAATCAGAACATCACATTGGATTGTGAAGGAGCAGCCACCAAAATGAAAATTGCAGATAATAAACAGAGGAAGCTCTCTCCCCTCAGGCTGTCCATTTCTAATAATCAGGTACTGACACAAAGATACTCAGAAATAAAAGCTTTTAAATACAAATACTCTGCTTTTATAGCTACTAAAGGAATTTTAACAAGTCACTGAAAAGCAATGCAGAGATTTATCAGAAATCAGATAATGGAGCTGTTTAGAATTTTATCTATTATTTTCAGTTTTCATTAATACTTGGTTGTAATTAAAGGTATGTTGGTTCCTATATTGGTTTTAAGTATACTTTTTTCCTCTGAATGTCTTTGTGACTCTCTGATGTGAAGGCCTCATGTCATGGTTTCAGGAGCTCCCAGTCTGTCCTGAAGTGCCTTTTGGTTGTGTTACTCAGTAGTATTTTAAACATAGCAGTAAGTAGCCCTGCTCTTAAAATAGAACTCCAGCCCAGAATATTGAGTGTTACCTGCGGCTCCATTTTTAATAGAGCTCTGCAGCTCTGTGTTTAATTCAGTTGGGAGGAGGAAAGTGTGTTTTGAAACTAAATGTGTAGGTAGTATGGTAAAGCTACCTGGTAGTGTGCTGTGATAGTAAATTTTAAATCAGTCCTTTTTTGAATATATCAGTTTGAAAGAAGTATTGGGAAGGGTCCATGACATAAATTACTAATTTTGCAGAGCAGCTATTAAAGATAACTATTTAACATGATTAGATTGTTACCTTAGTAACTGTCTGTATTTCTGCATTTTGGGGGTGGTGGTGATTTTTTTTTTATATGATGGTTTTTGATGATGATTTAGGGGCAGAGAAAAAGGAGTTACTCTGGGAGGGAACAATTCCTAGTTCTTTTAACATCATTTTAGGACTGAAGGAAATAAGGTAAAAATGAGCATGTTGACATCCAGTTTCCCTAAGATGATAAATTGTTCTGGAGTGTTAGTAGCTAAATAGCTTTAAAATGTTTGGAAGTCCAGAAGGCTTGCATGTGACTTGAAGTTATGATCTCCAGAGAGGTAGTATTTATACTTTCCCATTTTAAGTGATTTTTGATTTGTGTTTTGTGTCACGTTTTCAAGAAGTGATAACTGGCATATGAAACCTTTTCCCGATCTTTTAGTGTAATATACAGTGCTTATATAGAACAGGAAAACTACTGTTTTTCAAAACTGAAGAATAGGAATTATGGGAAGAATAAAGCTGTTAAAAGTACATTTACATTTTCCCATACACTTTCTTTACGGTAGCATCATATATATCGCCCCAGGAAAAAAGCTACTAATTGGCTGGTTTCTATGTTTAGTTATATATTTTAAGACAAACTTTAAATCTTTGTCTAGTCCTTTATGTAAAAGTGAAATTAAATATAGGACTAGTGAACACTTAATTCGTTTCAAAGTTACGCTTTCATGCTTGTTTTTGCTTTCAAAACAGAAAGCCACTGTTAGGTAACTTTTGTGTTTCCATATGATGTGGTACTGTCATTAGATTATACAGTGAGTGTTTAACTGGAAAATGTGACTTCAGTTGAATACACTTCTGTGTAATTGTTAACATCTACTTTGGCATTCATTCTGTTTCACTAAAACGAGTACTATTTTTATGGGTGTATGATATAAAGCTCCTAATTATTTAACTGATTATAAAGTGGTTAGAGCAGTGAGCATTGTTAGTGTCCAGAAGTTTCTTTTGATTTGAAGGTCTAATTCTGATACTTCTATTTGCTTGGTGGGATGGGGGAGTGGGGATGGAACACTTTCATCCTGATTTACTGGTTTGGTTACTTTTGATGGAGTGATCTGAGGATTCTTAGTTCTGTGTAGCTTTTAGTTCACTCTAGTTTGCAAGAGGAGTAGAACTTCCGTAAAACAGTCATTTCCATCTTCCAGGAGCCAGATTTTATTGATGATATAGAAGAAAAAACTCCCATTAGCAATGAAGTAGAAATGGAATCAGAGGAGCAGATTGCAGAAAGGAAAAGGAAGATGGTAAGTTGAGAAGTAGCTGCCTGAAAGGCATCACTTAAGGCTTAGTGACACCTGCTCTTCCCATGCTAATTGCTGCTTTTTTGTGGGCTTGTAGAATCTGAGCATGTGCAAAGTCAGATCCTTACATGAACTTATCCTTAAAATGCAAGACTTGCTATTTCAGAACACTTCATCTGAGTTCATCACTGCTTTCTGACAAAAATCTGCTTTTATATTGAATTGTATATATTTTTTTTAGTGTCTTTAGATGATTTCTGCAGTGTCTTTTTTAGATCTAATTATTTGTTCTTTATTATTGCATGCTATTTGTAATAGCCATTTTTATAAATAACATTGGGAGTCAAGATTTTTGCCTATTTTATTTGAATTCCCAACTTAAATCAAAAGTCTTAGAAATCCTAATTTTCAGATTTTGGTAGAGCAGTGTTAATAAAAGCAGCATCTTAAAAATACGTGCTTTTTTTGTTAAGCATTCAAAAAATTTAGCAAGTTCTTAAATCCAAAGTAGGATTCTCTTGTTTGTCAGGCTGGTATGGATGCAAGCCTTTCTTCAGAAGTCTAGAATTCACAGTGCTTGTAACATGTCACTTTAATCTGAGCTTGTTCTGGACTTGATCTTCATGTCAAACATACATTGAATATGTTTTGAAGTATTTAAAAAAAATAGAGAGAGTAATTACATACTTATATATATATGAAAGATTATTACTAAAACTGATCATGTTTATTGTTAAATCCATCAGACAAGAGAAGAACGGAAAATGGAAGCTATCCTGCAAGCTTTTGCCAGACTAGAAAAAAGAGAAAAAAGAAGAGAACAGGCTTTGGAGAGAATCAGCACGGCAAAAACTGAGGTTAAATCGGAATGCAAGGAAGCACAGATTCTCAATGATGCTGAATTTATTCAGGTAGTTGTCTGCAGCTTTATTTTAAAGCTAGCTTTTAACATTGCATATTTTGTCAATTTGGATGGCGAGCTGCCTGTTAAGATGTATGAAATTTTTTTTTTCCTCTGAACTCAGGTATATGTGACCAAAATGTATGTGGTTCTTTGACATTATATTTTATTAGCTCCTGAATTTTTTTCCAAATAAGATACATACAGAATTCATTAATGAAGAATTCCAGTTACGTGAATGTATGCAAACGTGCGCACGCACACACCAGCTGTGTAATTCAGTCTGTCTTTGAAGTTCAGGACAGAAGCATTTACCAGTGTTGACATTTAGCCACAGAAGGTGACTTTCCTTAGGCATCCTCTGTAACCAGTGGAGAACAATTTGTTTCTTCAGTGGGTTTTTCAGGAACACACAATATTACAATCTTTCTGTTATTTTAAAGGAAATGAATTAGTAAAGTGTATTTTTTCCCGAGTTCTTGCAGATAATACTTTGTCATCCCGCAGTTTGCAGTTTTGCAGTGTTTTCAGTTCTGTAAATAGTTTCTCACGTACTTTCTGTAAACATGGCCATGTTTTGCTAACTGCCTCTCATGTTTTGCATTCCTTTAGTTTAGGAGGAATTATGTGACAGACATTTTTATTGACCAGTGGAATTGAGAGGAGGAGAATTTCATCCTCCAATCCACAGTAGTTTCTAAGAACATATAAATAAAGACTGAGGGCAGAGGTCGGCCCCCCCTCTTCCTGGCCGTCTTTGCCCTGGCTGCTTTTTCTCCTGACAACCTGCGTGTCGTGTGCTTATTTCGTGTCCGAGAGCAACAATACTTAATGTTTTATAAACAATTTTTGACTCTGTTGTCAGTGGATGCTTCTTAGTTTGCAAATAGTCATAAAATGATTCTCAGTCCAGGTTGTTTACCTGAGCAATTTGTGTCAGCATTCTTTTAAGTACCTTTTCTGACAAAGCTAAACACCTAGTAAGTTATAAACTGCAAAAAGAATATTGGACTGAAAGATATCATGATATAAGGAGTTGATTTCTAGCTTATGGATGAATGAATGTCAGTTTTTACACAAATCTGTCGTGATCTGACTGGCGATGGGTGTGTGTGAATACTCTGCTGATGATACAGTACGTGCTTGGGAGGAAGCTACAGGAAATCCTGTCATTTGCCTTCCAGAAAGAGAGAAGTATTGTAGTTCTGACAACAAAAATGAGATTGAGGCTTTTTGGACTTGTAGAAGAAGAGGGACTTTTTTTCTCTTTTTTTTTTCCGCTAAGATAGGTAGCTCTAAATGTGTGTGGGATCTGTTTACTAGACTTATGTCTTGTCCCAGGAACCGGCAAAAGAAGAAACTGCCACCAAGCCCACCCCAGCCAAAGTTAATAGAGCTAAACAGAGAAAAAGCTTCTCCCGGAGTAGAACTCACATTGGACAGCAGCGTAGGCGACACAGGACTGTCAGCATGTGTTCCGATATCCAGCCCTCCTCTCCTGATGTGGAAGTAACTTCACAGCATAACGAAACTGAGAGCGCAGCACTGGTAGCTGAGCCTGAAACAGAAGCTGTTGTTACAGAAATGGTTCCTGAAACAGAAGCTCCAGCACTTAGTAAATGCCCTACTAAGTATCCTAAAACAAAGAAGGTAAGTCTCTTGAGGGATGGGGAAAACAAGATGGACCTTAACAGAGTTTTTAAAAAATGGTAAGCTACTTCATCAGTATGCAACTTCATCTATGTTTTTTTTTTAAAATGTTTACTCATCTCTTGAAAAAATCACCATTGTATAACCACTCATTGGTAATAGATTAAACATCCTTGGGTGGAAGTTAGTTTGGATTTAAGACACTTCCAAAATACATCGTCCAGAGCAATTTTGGAACAAAATGTTTTCTAAACGGGCTTTCTAAATGGATTGAAATAATATACATAACCAAAACATAACTAAAGCTGTTAATTTAAAGGAAAACCCAAGGAAATACAAGTTGCCTTTCTTTCCTTTCTTCATGATATGCTTCAGGTAGCAAACAGTATCTCCAAGGAAATCACTAACTTCTAGTACTTCTCAGATGTCTGTTCCGAAGTGAATGGATCTAAACACCCTAAATGTGTATGTGCATGTTTGGAGGGAAGATTCTTTACTTTTCAATGCTTCATTTTTAAATTTTTTCCATTGGATTTCATTGCAAGAAACTTGTAAGAAACGGCACAATATTAAAAGACACTCAAAAATCTTAAATCTGCAAATGCAACTAAAGCAGTGCAGCTTTCTCCTTTAAAATTCACAGAATGCATTAAAAAGTATTTGTAGTGTGATGTACAAGAAGTCCTGAAAATTTTAATCAGTGGAGGAAAAGGGGGAGGAAGTCATAGGTCAAAATTTCTTGTCAAAAGAAAAATAACAATTTCAAGATGGTTTTTTGTTGTAAACCCCCAAATGTAACTTAGGGTTTTTTTCCAAAAGGTACCTGAGTCATTCTGTTACACTGCTTATTGCATCACTGTTAAATTCTTGTGAGAAGGAACACCAGAATCTTTCTTCCTTTCTTGCCTGTTGCATAGCAGAAAAGAAGGAAGACATCCTTAATACTGTGAAACAGAAAAAACGTGTAGTAAAATTCAGGCTTCAGGTATCTGTGAAATGTCTCTGCATTGCACCCAGTGTACCCTAAGTGCAGAGAAGGTCTTGCTTTAAAAAGTAATTAAATAAAAATGGGTTTTTAAAAGACAAATATATTACGATAGTTTGTGTTAAAGCCTTAATATCATATTAATACTTTTTAATGTTGCATGTCCTTAATTTTGAATCATTGTAAAATCTTGGAGGTTAGTTTATCTGTTAATAGAAACTAAAATCTACTGGCATATTTTTTAAAAACCACTGAAGTAGCTAGGAAAGAACACCCTTTTTAGACCAGTGTGTTTTCATATTAAATTACACCACATTTACTATTACAGTTAAAAGAGTGTTCAAGGCAGCTGCCTGGCATTTTGACTGAGGCACAGTCTTGACAGTATGGAAATCTGATGCAGGGTTTCTTTAACTTTGTTCTGTTAATGTTACACTATTTCTCCTCAGCCTCAGTGCTCAGGCACAAGTTTAAATTTTGTTCTGTAATTCTGGTACTAAATTGGCATCCTAAATACAGTTGATCTGGGCACTTGTATTGTAATGTTCAGTGAGAACTGAATGCAAAAGAACTAAGTGTCGTTTACAACAACAACAAAAAAAAACAAACTCCCCCCCCCCCCGACTGGTGTGAAGCAAATCTGTACTGATTTCTTCTGCTGTCCCCATGATTTCTCTAAAACTGACCTCATTCTTGTCAGGTACATTTAAACATCGAGCCTGGAAACAAACTGTTTCTGGTTTGTGTAACAGTTGACTAGACGAATAATTGAACTAAACACTTTTTAAAAGCCACTGATAAACACACTCACAAAACACTGTTTTTCTTTCTCTCTCTGTTTAGCACTTGGTTAGTGAATGGTTAAGTGAAAAGAGTGATAAAGCAGGGAAGCCTACAGACAGTCTACCAGAAAGGCCTCTACGCATAACCACCGACCCTGAAGTTCTGGCTACTCAGCTGAATTCTTTACCTGGTCTCACTTACAGTCCACATGTATATTCAACTCCAAAGCACTATATCCGTTTTACTTCTCCATTCCTTTCAGAAAAGAGGAGGAAAAAAGAACCTGTGGAAAACATTACTGGCTCTTGTAAGAAGGTAATGCTTCCCTTCATTATGGTGTTCTATCACATATTAATTAAAAATAAGTCTTTATTTACTAGCATAAATTCAGGCAGAAAAGAGGCTGGTTGGCAAACCAGTCATGTTACACGTTTTGAAATGTTCACCATTAAAGTTTGAAGTCACTAATTTGAGCTTCTTGTATTACAGCGTTGGTTGAAGCAGGCTTTGGAAGAAGAAAATTCAACAATGATAGATAGATTTAATTCACCATCACAAGAGAGATCTAGAAGTCCAGCCATCAATGGTGAACATAAAAGTCCTTTATTACTCAATGACAGCTGTTCCTTAACAGGTGTGAAGTTTTTATAAATATACTACATAAGAGCTATGTCAAAGTGGCTGATTGTGGAGCACTGTTTTTTAAAATGATGAGTTGATGAAAATTCCAGGGGTATTTGCATGTTTTCCTGATACTTTATTTGAAGGAAATGCTTAGTTTCATAGTGGTTGGAAGTTTTTCCCCCTTTAATGTATATTAGATAAGAAACCACTATATTTCCTAGCATTTACAGTCAACAGAAGACTGATGCTTTTGGTATTGGTATTAAGAGGTCAGATTATAAATTTAATTTTCTATGCTTTCTATATACTTAGAATCCCTTTAAAACTCAGTAGGCCAGTGTAACACACAGGGGGGAAAGCTGTGTAATCTTGTAGGCATAACAGAAAATCAGAGTGCACTAAAACCAGCGCCCTTCCACGAGCATATAGGGCCTATCAGATGATTCCTGTTTAGAGTCCTGAATTTTGAATTTCCATGTTTTAGCTGAACAGTCTTAAAAATGCATAGAAGTTGACTTTACCTTTTCTGGAGACATAAGACAGTTCTTCCCAGCATCCTAGCATACAGAATTCAGTTACTGATGTATCTGTAGGCTGTTAAGAGTTTATTTTTCAGGAAGTCTGTAGGCTGTTAAAAGTTCATCTCTCAGGAAGCCTGCCCTTCAGAGACTTTTGTAATCTTAGAATTCTTTAATTTGAAATTCACAATTTCATTACATAAAGTACCTAAACAACTGTACGTGATTATTATATCTAGAAGTCTTGTAACTTTTTTCTAATTTTAACACACAGATCTAACCACACCACTAAAAAAACGAAGACTCTATCAGCTGTTGGAGTCTGCATTCTCAGAAACCTCCACACCTACTCCTTCTCCCTATGCCACACCAACCCATGCTGACATCACTGCCTCCGAACCATCGTTGTTTGCTACTCCTCCAAGGGTAAAAACAGAAGATGAAGCTTGTCGAAATGGTTACAAACCCATATATTCACCAGTTACTCCTGTAACTCCATGTATACATGGAAATACCATGCACTTTGAGGTGAGATTTAGAATGAATTTTAGAGCGTTTAGAGGAAGTGTTCAGACATAGCAGTGTAAATCAGTATTTGTACTCCTGCTACAAAATGGGGGGGGGGGGCGTCTTTCTCAGGGCTAAGAAATAAATTGACTTGCAATTTCTTCTTATTTGTTTAGAATATTTCCTCACCTGACAGTTCCCCAGAAATAAAAAGGCGAGCTTACAGTCAAGAGGTAAGGAAACTTGGAAAACCTGCAGATGGTATCTCAATTTCACCAGTATGGGTGCTCTGTTCTTAGTAAATGCTTTTCACCAGCCATTGCAAGTTTCTGAGAACTGAAGGGGTAACTTCCTCATAGGTTTTATTTGCTTACTGCTTTATATTGCCACTTTACCTATTATATTCTCTATTTTAAACTGGTTTCTCTCTATATCTCTTAAAAATCCTGATGTGGATCAGGATCAACTCCTGTAATGGAAAGGAGTAACTACTGCAATTTCTAGATAGGAACAGAAAAAGAACTCTTAGCTTTCCAGGCTGTAGTTAGATTCAGATTAACATTTCTCCTTGTTACCAGCATTTCTTAATTGTTTCTGTTGATCCCAGTTCTGCTCAGAGTGAGAGAGCAGAGCAGAAAGTTAGTAAGCCTGCATAGGTGGTGGATTAGTTGAAGAACAAGTGCTTTTGGAATATGCCTGGGTACTCCCAGCATATGCATGTGTCCTGCTCTGGGGCTTCGTCAGGTGTCTTTTGGAAGTGTCTCGGAAGAACTTTTCGTTCCTTCTCCCTCTTTGAAATAGGTATTTTGACACTGAGGAGGATTGATTTTATGTTGAAGCAAGTGATTTGTAGCTTCCTGGCCTGGGACTTGCTCCTTTTGAAGCTCCTCCCCTTCCTCTGCCAGTCATAAATAAAACCTGGCACTTAGTGTTTATTTTTACTTTGGTTAATGTACATTTTATTAAAATGCTTTAACCTAATACATGGGAATAATAGAACTAAGTGTCTGGCTGTAGAATTGTTTCTTAAAAACATAAATTCGTGGTACTGGAAGGCCTTTAATCCCACTTAAAGGCACATCTGAATGTCAAATAATTGCAGTTTTGATGGAGTGTGAAAAAATGGTTACATGCTTTTTCTTCATGCAGGGTTATGACAGAACATCGATTCTAGCACTGAACTCTTTCAGAAATTCCAACCTGACAGAAATGGGCCTGCAAGAAATAAAGACTATTGGATATTCTAGTCCAAGGAATAGGACTGATGTCACACGGCAGTGCACTGGAGAAATGGAATCTGTGTCAGACCTCCAGCTGGGACTCGAAGTAATTGAGCAAAGTGCACTGCATAAAAACCTGGAAGCCCCCACACATGATAGGACTGATTCAAACAGCCAATTAGAAACTGCTCATTGTGGACGGGGCACAATTTATTCTTCCTGGGTAAAAAGTCCTGACAGGACAGGTGTAAATTTCTCAATGAATTCTAATTTGAGGGACTTGACCCCTTCACATCAGTTGGAGGTAGGAGGTGGATTCAGAATAAGTGAGTCAAAGTGCCTGGTTCAAGACGATGCAAGAGGCATGTTCATGGAAGCATCTGCTTTTTGTACTTCAGAAGATGGAATTGCACCTGGCTTTGGAAGGACTGTCAATAACGACAGTTTGATGGATGGAAATTGCACACCCCAGAACCCTCCACAAAAGAAAAAGGTTATAACTTTAAGAATCATTTGGTCTGTCTTCCTTTGTCTGCTGATATTTTTAGAACAGAAAGAATCCCAATGTAAAAAAAACCAACTGGTGGCTCATATTTGCATACTACAGTGTAGTAGACATTCAGGTGAAATGATGAAGGGCAAAGAGAAAAGCTGCACAAAACCATTAGTAAATGTATTTTTCCAGCGTAAAAGATACAAATTCTATTTCTACTGAGTCTTAAATGAATTGCCCAATAAATAACTGCTTTTCAGGTTTGAAAATGGTTGCTTATGCCACTCAGTGTTATAGTACTCTGTTATACAGAATGCATACTAGCATCATAGAGATCATATACTGTGAGCATCTCTTATGACTTACTGCAAGAAATTGCACCAACAGATTTATGCTACTCAGACTTTTAAGGTAGAACTGAACAGAAATCCTTAGTTCCAAGAAATACTTTTCTTGGCTTAATTTGTTTGGGGTTTTTAATATTGTTTGAAAAATAAGCACAATCTAAATTTGCTACTCTCATGAAACAGTTCTTGTAGATAAGTAATGTAGTCATGGGCAACTCAAACTAGGATTGGAAGTTACTTAGCATAACTCGTAGACTGCATTTTACTGTTAGATTGACTCCCTTTGCAGAAAGGATGACAAACATGAAAGGCAGTGGTCTCCAGTGTACCAGCTTGCCTGTTCTGTCTCATCCCAGACACTAGTAATCTTTCTTGTTTGAAAGGTGTGATTTATTTTCTTTATGGAAGTAGTGATTAGGAGGGTGGGGTTGTTTTCTGTGTGTGTATGTGCATGCACAGTGGGGTTTGGGTATTTTTGGTCACATTGCAGCCCCTTGTAAATGCCTGCTCCTCTGGGGGCATCCTGCTGGGGAGCAGTGAGGAGCGTGCCTTCAGTAGTTCTCCATCAGAACTGGATTTTTGTTTACGTGCTTCAAGCTGAGACGTAAATGGAGCGATACTGTAGGAGCTCTGTTCTTACTGGTCACAGCCCTGAGAATGTGATAGATCTTGTGTGTGTTACCGTAGCTCTGCTGTTTTGGCAAACCCAAAAAGAAAACATAAGTCAAAATTTCTGTAACTTGACATTATTCTTTTCCTGAAGGCTAAATTAGTCTTCACAAATCCCACAAATCACTTAGTACTTCAGTAACCCTCCCCACTTCTCTTGCTGGCAAGGATTCTTCCAGGTTGTTGCTGCTGAGAGCGTATGCTACACTAATCCTCAAATAAAAAAAGGTGTGACTGCCCCCTGACACCCCTCAATCACAGGATTCCTGTCTAAAAGTCTCAGTTTGAAGAAACAACCAGAGAAAATTGTACCCCTGAAAGAAGGGGTTTTAGAATTTCTGAGGACACAAACACAAAAATTTGAAACCTTTGACAGTATAAAAAAAAGAGGTGGTGGGCTGGATCCCACCTAAGGTGAAAGGTGAGAATTCAGGAATTTTGTAGGAGACTAATAAAAGCCTTTTCCCTAGGGTCACCTAAGACAGCAATATCCTTAGGTAGGTCTTTGCAGGATGTTTTTGCATATTTCTGCATTTCAGTGGACATTTGCTCCTGTTTTCTCTTACTATTGCACAAGTTCTTTATCAATACAGTCCTGTACATTGTGGCCACACTACGTAGGTTTCTTAACATTTAAGCTTTCTTTAATGCAATATTCTTTAGGGGATCCCTGTCACATGGCATGGAAATAATACAAAATTGTTTGAAAGCAAGATCAGTTCTTAATCTGAACTTTTTTTATGCAAAATCAGATATTTTTCACTGTTTTTACCCTGACATATGGATGGGTCTCTAATAGGTCTGTTTGAAAGCAAACAAAACCCCTTAGGACTGTAAACAGAGCAGCTGCCTTGGTTTTTCTCTCTGTGTAGAAATGGATGTCCAGTTTTTTTGAGGACTAAGCCAGTTAAAGATTTAATTTTTTTTCATTATTGCACTTTAGTTTGTTGGTTTATGTACTGTATGGTTCAGAGCAGGATGTTGATAACTAGAAGAAAATTTATAGACATAAAATATTGTTTTTACCAAACTAGTGTAGTTCCTGAATAAAGTAGGTTTGAAGGTCAGTATTTCAGCTTTCTGCTTCAAATCCTGATGATTCGTAGTGAAAACATTTGAACATGTATTTTTTTCACTGGAGGCAGTTTACTAATCACTTAAACTGGTTTCTGTTCTATGGAACGTCAGCGTAGTGAGTCTGCATACATAATACATGAAATAGGAACCATGTATCATTATTTGTGGTAATAAGAATTAGCTTAAAAATATGTTCTTAATCAGTCTCTCTTAAAATGCAGTAAAGACAGAAATTCAAAATAAACTCTAGGAAAAGTAAGTTGCAAATTCTGTATGTTAAAAAAAGGTATGAAGAGCTTAGCGAATCCTTTGATATGTGCAGCAGAATGAAGCAGAAGGGTAGTGGGTTCTTATGCAAGGGAGTGAGTCTGAGCGCAGGATGTGACATCTCTTGAAATCAGCTTTACTAGATCAGTATAATCTTAAAATTCTGCAGTTCCAGGAGAAACTGTAGAGTCTCTTGTAACTACAGCCAACAAAATTACTTCAGCAGTGGACCTTTTGCTGATCTGTGTCATCTGCTTCTTCCCTGTGGCAGAACACACACTTCTCTTGGCAGAAGCGATTTTTTACTGTCATCTTTACAGTTGGTAGTAGCTCAGTAATCTGTAAATTCACTGAAGATGTGATGAAATATCTTCAATTAATGTCCGCCCTTTTTTTTCTAGAACCAATTACATGGTACGTGCTACTGAAATATAGTGCATTTAGTTGAAATTATGAGAAAGAAAACGAGTAAAACTTCCTTTCTAATGTTTGTGGGGTTTTTTTCCCCTTAGGTGTCCTTGTTAGAATACCGTAAGAGGCAACGTGAAGCTCGAAAAAGTGGCTCAAAGACAGACAACTTCCCCCTGGTTACTGTATCTCCTCATGCTGCTGGTGGAGGAAATACAAGTAGTAACAATGGTGCTAATGATGGGTATAACAACAGTGGTGAAAATGGGGAGCAAACTGATAACACTGCAAGCCTGCCTTTACCACTGCCAACTACTGTTTATAATGCAGCTCCAGAAGACACTGGCAACAGCTGTGCAATTAAGGAATCTTCCTCCAGTGAGAAGAGTGAACCAGAAGTTCAGTGGTAAGCCACAAAACGATAGGACTAAAGTTCAGAATATTATTTATGTAAATTTAAGTCTTTGGTATTTGAAATCTGGTTTTCATTAAGGCTATTGTTGAAGATTACTGACTGCAGGCCCCTTCTTTCAGCTTAGTAAAGAGTTGTCTTTCCTTTTTCCTCAGAAATATAGCAGATACCTCATAATGATTAGAATATATGAAGAATTACCCATAAGATACTTGTTAAATTATTTTAATTCTGCTTTTTTATTTTCTAAGAACAAAATAGGTATTGGTTTGAGCATTTGTGTCCTTGAATTTCCACTGCTTTGTATGTGAGCTGAAGAGAATTTTACATGTTAAAGCCAAAACCTTTTCAAAAGTATTGTAGGGCATAGGGTGGAACAGGAGAGTAATCTGTACTGCTTAGCAAAGGCTTCTGGAAGACCTTAGGAGGTCCATTTTTCAGTCGTGTGGCTGGAACGTGTGTGGGATGTTTGCTGTTGCTTAATTGCCTTGTACAGGGCTGAATGCAGCCTGGCCAGTGGCTCCTGCTTAGGTGGGAGCATGTGGTGGGTGACACTCGCAGAATTGTTCATGATTGCTCAGTGGTTCCCTTGTTTGCAGACCAGACCATATGGGCAGTGTGTGCAATGCCAGATACTCCAAACAACCCCAGATCCTGAAGAGAAGGTGGAGTATGGATGGGGAGGAGATAGAGCGACTTCAGTCTGTGTGAAACACTGCACAAATTTTTCACTGAGTTTTTGGTAGCTTTAAAACAGGTGATCAGATGTGGTGACACTGTCTCCACTGTGTTATTAGTGCAAAATCCTGCAGATGTTCTTCATGCTGTAGTGAAGGCCTGAGTGTGGTGGGGAAGACCCATGGGCTGAGAAGTTGAACATCATTCCCCTCAGATGCTCCAGCTATGCCAGTTGAAGGGAGAACATAAGTGCAGTCAGTCTTCAGTGTTCCACTGAAAAGTGGCTGTTAAGTTCACTATGCAGAAGCTACTGCACTAAATTGTAAGCAAATACTGTGGAAACAGGCTAAACAGGGAAGAATTTACTACTAAAATTTCGCAGTAACCCTGCAGTGCAGCACCAAAACTTACTCCAGTGCAGCAGTATTGTGGAGTGATGCCATATGTCCTTGCCAGAAAGAAAAATAGTTTTGTGGAGTGCTGTCACGCACAACATTCTTGATCAGGTGGTGATTGAGAGATGTAATCAATTATAAGAGGGAAGGTAGGACTGTCATTGCGTACCCACTATCCAGCAAGTTGAGAAGCTTAAACAGAGATAGATTTGTAGTAGTACACAATTTACAGCTATGCATCCGCTGTTAAAGAGCAGATTCTTAACAACAAACAAGACAATTATTTCCAGTTCTGGAAGAAGACAGTTTTCTACAAATGGAGACTGTGAACTAGTAATTGTGACCTTTATTTTTTTATTTTTCAGTTGCTTAGGGAGAGAAAAACCCACAGATACTTCCTTAATAGGAGGAAATGCCCAGTTTTTGTAATGTAACGAGGTTGCAGGGAATCACTGTATTTAAAGTGGGAGAAAATAGAAAACCACTTAAGTAATAATATTCCTTATGCACAACCAGTTATTTGGTTTTTATGAGCAGCCAACACTGTAGACTTTCTCTGACTTGGTATTTGCATATACATTGTCCTAAATTTGGTCCATGGGAATACATCCTCTTAAATTTAAAATGTACTTCTCTTGCAGGACTGCATCAACCTCTGTGGAACAAGTGAGAGAACGAAGTTATCAGAGAGCTTTACTTCTCAGTGATCATAGGAAAGACAAGGACAGTGGTGAGTTGATTTATTGTTTGGAAGATACATAAATCTAACCAGTTCCCCCATGGTCATCTGTAATCATTCTAATACTGTGTTTGGGTCTGCTTCGTCTGTAGGGGGAGAATCACCTTGTAGGCCATGCTCACCGTCTCATGTTCAGTCTCCATCTCATTCAAATCTCATTTCCCAGTTGCAGCTTAAGGTCCCTTCTTTCACTGAAATTACAGAAGGTCAGTAAGCAGATGACCTTGTATGACACTTGACATATTCAATAGTCTGTAACAACAGCTTTAATAGCTCTTTTGAAGTCAAATATAATGTGCTTAGTGATCTCTGCAAAAGATTTGATTTTCCCACTTTGATATTTATCTCTGTTTATTTCTGTAGAACCTGATTCTGAAAATCCAGAGCCAACTTCTGAATGTCCGTCCCCAGATACTTCACAAAGGACTTGTAAGAGTCCATCAAAAGCAAGCAAGGTAATGCAAGGTTTTTGCACAATAAGCATAGGAATAGTTTCATCCATCTCTGATTTATCTTTAGAAACGTTAATTGTAGGATTTACTAGTTAGGTGACAATACACACATGTTCATCTATCTGTGTAGTAATTTAACATAGGTAAACATTTGCAAGAATATTTGTCCATATACACTAAAAAGTGGGTTTATGTGCTGTGCTTTCAGTAGCTGCGTGTGTTTATGGATGATCTTACACTGTAGACAGAGAAGAGATATTATCAGTGGGTTCAGTATCAGCGCTGTTCTGAGGGGTGAGTGCTCAAGAACTGGCACTCAGAACCGACACCATTGGATGTGATTTCCCCTTAACAGGAGGTTGCTCTTGCTGTGCCAGGGTTTGGCGCTGTTTGGCAGTCAGGGCTCTGATAATGTGGAGAAGGATTTTGAGTAGTTGCCATATTAAATGAATTCATTCAGGTTGTCTTATTTAGTCTGTTTGCTTGAACTACTCCAGCTTTAAAATGTTAAATCACTCTAAAAGTGGCTTTATTTCTGTAAGCGGTCTGCTCTGGAATTATTTCTTTCAGATTCAGAAATCTAAAACTTTTAACAAAGAATGGATTCAGATTTTGACGTAATGGATCATATTTCTGTTACAACTTTAAAATACACTTTAGTAGTCTTTGACTTGGAAGAATTACTGATATATACTTGCTAAAAATAAGCTTCTTAAGCTTACTCTTTCTGTTATTGATGATCTTCTCACACCAGGTGTCTATCCTGCGCCTCAGCACTTCCTTTCACAGTCTGGGAGGAGAGTATTCTGAGATGTTCTTTTCTGTTTATCGCAGGCATGGTTGAGTATTTGGAACGTTTAGCACTGACTGCCTTTCTTTTCATTCCAGCCCTCTTCACCGAGTCCTGTAGTTTCAGCCCAGTCACTTGGGAAGACACCCACAAAACCAGATTCGCACTGGGAAACTGCAGCTAATGCACCTGAGACTGAATGTGCGAATCATCCAAAATCTGAGCTGCAACAAAAACAGCTGACAAACGTCCAAGCACTTTCAAAAAATCATCCATCTCAGTCACATCTGCGCAGCTCTGCTGAGCAACTTTCACATTCACAGAAGGTGCCTTCCGCACCTTTGAAGCTGCATTGCCCCCCATCGCCTCACGTAGAAAATCCCCCCAAATCTTCTACCCCTCATGCGCCTGTGCAGCACGGTTACCTTTCACCAAAGCCTCACTCACAGCAGCTGGGATCTCCATACAGACCTCATCATCCACAGTCACCTCAAGTTGGAACGCCCCAGAGGGAAACACACAGAAACTTCTACCCGGCGGCACCGACCCTTCAGCCCAGTAATCAGGTGCAGGCCAGTGGCCCTCTCTTCACTCAGACAACATCAGGACAATCTTCAGCTTCCTACAGCCAGTTTAACCAACAAAATTTGAACAGCAATGCGCCACCTCCCCCACCCCCTCCACCCCCTTCTTCTACTTACTATCAAAGCCAGCAACCCTCTGGAAACTTTCAGAGCTACAGCCAGCTGAAGGGCAGCATCCCCCAACAGACTGTGTTTTCATCTGGACCAAATCAAGCACTTCCTGGCACTGCGGGTCAGCAAACGGTGCCAGGACACCACGTAGCTGCAGGGCATTTTTTGCCCTCTCAGAACCCCAGTATTCATCACCAGGCATCTGCATCTGCTGCTCCTCCTCCTCCTCCACCACCACCTGCTCCAGGACCCCACCTTGTCCAGCAGCAAAGTACTCATCAGCAGCACTCTGTAGCACACGTTGTCGGTCCAGTTCACGCCATGGCAGTGGCTCCTGGATCACACATTCATTCTCAAGCTGCTGGTCACCATTTGCCACCACCACCTCCACCACCAGGTCCTCTCCCCCACCACCAGCCTCCCCATCCTTCAACGGGACACCAAGGTTTGCAAGCACAACACCAGCATGTTGTAAACTCGGCACCGCCTCCCCCGCCGCCCCCTCCCTCCAACGTTATCGGCTCGGGGCACCACCCTGCATCAGCACAAGGGTTACACCACCCATCTCATCAAGGACCCCCCCATTTCCCTTCCAGTGCTCACACAAGCGTCTCCTCCTATTCCTCACAAGCCCCACATCACACAACGTTAGGACCTGGACCTCAACATCAGCCTGCTGGCACAGGACCTCATTGCCCACTCCCTGGTCAGGGTCCTCACATCCAACCTCAAGGACCAAACAGTATTGCAACACCTACTGCTTCCGGGTTCTGCCCTCACCCCGGCTCCGTGACCCTTCCCCACGGAGTGCAAGGGCAGCAGCAGGCCTCTCCCGTGCCGGGACAGATCCCCATTCACAGAGCACAGGTGCCACCCACCTTTCAGAACAATTACCATGGGTCAGGGTGGCATTAAAACAGATCCCTTTAGTTATAAACATTTTTAAAATGTTCTGTAATATAAACTGTGTATATTTAATATGTACCTATTCAAGGTACTTTTTAAAGCTTGTACATGATACTTTGTATAAAAGCAAACACCAGTGCTCTTCCATTGTATCCTTTCCATTTTTTGCTTTTTAAAATTCCTGAAAATGTGCTGTTAAGCCAGTATTAGGTATTTCTTTTTATTTTCTAAGTGGACATTCCAGCTGTTTTTTCTGGCAGTAGGTTTGATGCTGCATAATGTTTAAAATTTTATTGTTGCAGTTAAATTCATTTAGTGAAAGTTTTCTATATTACTTTTATACAAATGTAATTAAATAAGTACACAGAGGCTAAGTGATGGCACTAACAATTTTTTTTTCCATTTTCTGTCAACAGTTTTTTGTGTGCATAGAGATAGGAAACAATGCAATACAGATTTTTATAGTTTTGGTGTGGACATGGCTTTTTGTTTCATCAGTTATTTGCAGAAATTGTAATTTAATGTATAGACTGTTTCTAATGTCTCGGATGAGTGCTGTAAATACTGTATTTCTTTCGCTTGTAAAGTTGCTTAAAGCTTCTTTCATTTGATATAGTATTGTATATAATAAGTCTTTTGCAAAAAAAAAGTGTGATCTTTGTGAAAGTAGTACAGTATATGATCTTTAATTTTTTTTTAATATACTGTCACATTGCAGCACTGGTTGGGCATTTTAATTCATGTTAATAAATCACAATTATGTCAGTTTTACCTACTTGTCCTGAAAGGGTGCTGTATCAGCAGAAAAGTGGCCTTAAGTCTGATCTCCCCTGCTCCCTGCGAGGCTTCACTTCTCTGCAGTTTCCAGCTCTGGCTTCACTTTTGTAGCACAGACAGATGTGGAACAGGCTCGAGAAGGGGGATTCTTTCCCCTGCTCAGCTTAGAGGTTGAGGAAGAATCACCCCAAGTACAGCAGGGTCTTGGGTCAGTTTACTGCTAGCATAGTCAGGAGCACTGATAGGGTATTTTAATGCTAGAGCTGTTCTGCTCTTGGTTAGAGAGCAGGGAAGCACCTGCCTGCTGCAGTCCCTTCCGATTTCCCTTCTCTCGTGCTTCCTCAAGCCCTCCAGTTGGGGTGTAAGGGGGAAACTGAGCGGGTGGTGCTGTAATGGGGTACAGAATGTTACAAACTGTGTAGCAGTTTGGGGTTTTTGTAAAGGAAGTGATTTATTGCTGCTGCTGAAAGCAGCAGCGATGATGGTGCTGTATTGTGCTCATCAGTGCAGTTACTCTGGCATGGGTGAGGGTGTCCTTCCATCGCAGCAGTAACTGCTCAGTTCTGCTCACACAACAGGACGGTGCTCAATGGCTCCACCTCAGATCAGAAAGGAGACCCAACGTGTGAGGAAAGCTAAAATGGGAGAGGAGGGGAAGTGGCTGCTCCTACCCCCTGAAACTAAGTGGTAATTCTTTTTAACATGTAGAATAAAAAAGGAGGGGAGGGACACTTTAAATTCTGATTTGCTTCTAACTACTGAAGAACCTTGCTAGTTAAAATCATACACCAGAAGTGCTTTCCTGAACACCTGCTGGCTCTGCAGAATACACACTGTGGAGTTCACATTTTACAGTAGCATGAGTAGGTGTAGGACAGGATTAGGCTATCAAAAACACCAGAAAAACCTAACCCACCCTCAAGTGTAGTTGCTCAGACACTGATTTTGAAAAAAAATGTGCATCATCCTGTCTAGCCCAGCGTTCAGATCGGGTTGTCTGCCCCTCTTCCATACCTCCAGGAAGTGACATCATCATTTCAAATACAAGCGAATGTAAAATACCAGCTGTGCGTGGCAAGGTCGTAGTGCAGTACAGGGAGCTGCTGCTGGGGAGCAGAACAGGACGAGGCCTGGGCAGGGCTCCCCAGGGCTGCTGCAGCACCAAGGCCAGGCCGAGGGCAGAGCTGTGCCAGCCCTGTGCTCGCTCACCTGCCTGAGCTGCCCGGGCACTTCATCCAGTGCCATTTTCTCTGTATTCGAGAACGCCTTTGTAACTGGTTGCAGCAACCAGGCACTACAGGGCTAGGCTGGGTGTGAAGCTGAACATAATTTTTACCTCCAGCATGAGTCCATTGTGGCATCATCCTTCTGAGCAGCGTTGTCCTTGCAGCCACTAAAAGCAGTCCCAGGGATGAGGGTGAAGGCACACGGTCCTGAAACACAACTGCAGGCGGGGCCTCAGCACTGGACGAGTTTCCCCGGACCAGAGTGTGTCGCACTGTGGTGCCTTGGCAGTTCTCTGGAGGAGTGGCTGCCCCAGCCCTCTGCATGGGACAGTCGTTCCCTTGTTTACAGGACTTGTTACAGAACAGCTGGTGGGAGAGATGCTTTTTTTTGGTCACATTTCACCCAGCAAACCCCTCCCACCCAGCCCCTCCTGCCACAGGACCCACGGGGTTTGCTCTGACTGACACCAGGTGATGTGTTTCATAAATGAACACGGGAAGCTGCCTTTCTCTGGCCGGGTCAAGCCAGCCCCCACCTCCCACCCCTCCAGCACCCCGGCAGCTGAGTCGTGGCTAGGCAAAGATTCCAATGACCAGCAACACTGTCTGAAAAAACAAAACACTTTAATTAGACAACTGCAAGCACCTCAAACAACTGGTTATTGTTACAGCATGGGGCTATCTTCTCACAATCTAGTTATTGCAAAGGCATGTGAATAAATTTTATATGGACAAAGTCAAGAAAAAAGTGGCACTGTAGTTACATGAAGATCAGGAGTAAGCTTACATTCATCCCACTGACTTCTAAAAGAGGCCCAAACACACCTCCGTACTGTACATTCTAAAATCTGTATTGCCTATAAGCTTCAGCCTATGCAGCTTTTTTCCTAGGAAACACATAATTGTTGCGTGCAACTTACAATGGGCAGTCGTATGTCTACGGATGGGAAAGAAGAAAGCTAGTGCAATTTGGTTTAGAAACATGTAAAGCTATGAATGGAATGAGCATGATCTTGCTTCTTGGATTATTTTACCCACTGCACTGTAAATATCTGCAGCTATATCCTTCCTTAACTGATGCCAAGCACACACTTTTATTATAAAAGATCAGTAATTCTACACAGAGAGTGGTTCTCATGCTCTACTTTTAATTTTTTTTCTTTTTCTTAAGGTATAGTACAACTTACAGTGCTTATAAAAAGGCAACACCATATGGTACCATGTCTTCACTATCACATTGTAAGGGAAATTGCTATTTTTCTTTTCTTAAAAGCACTTAAAATAGGCAAAAGTTCTAAAAGGGAGTGCTAAATGATAATGCATACTTTATTAGAAAGAAGTCTAGCCTTCCTTTAAAGTGCCGTTTGGGGAATGAAATCCTGTAAACCAGAGCCACTTTGTTTAAAACCCAATGAACAGGAACTGCTACAGAATAGAAAGTTTACACAATTCCTTAAAGCAGTTTAAAGTCCACTACATGCAATTGGTTTGCTATAAAGCTCTCTAAAACTTAGTCGCTTTACTCTGAAATTGAGTCCCCAGTCCCATATTTAAATGGAAATAAACATTTACAGGGTGCATTTACATACACTATAATACAAGAATGACATCCCTTTGCCAGAAGATAAAATTGTACAATTCCTTGCCGTAACTCAGTTCTGACTTGATAAATTTCTTACACTTGTAAATTATATAATATGCATCAGCTAAAATATTTTTTTTTTCATAAATAGTTACAAAACTTGCCAAAACACATGGGGGGAAGTTTCTTTTGTTCAAAAATCTGACATCTGAATGTCACACAACACAAGAAACAATGCTTAAAGACACGTCAAGTGTTTTCTGAAGAAAGTGGGTGAGTAAACTACTAGCTGAGGACAAAAAGACTACCCTTCCCCAAGAACACAGTGCACAAAAAGCAAAATGTCAAACAGTACCTCAAGCAAAATAAAGGTCTGAGGATTGAAGCCAGCTCACGTGTGATCCTGCTAAAGATTTTGTGACAGTCACCATTTAGGTCCAACGCATTGGAAAGTGGTTGCTGGCTTTTTTTTTTTTATACAGCTGGAAGATTCTGCTAAGAATTCAGCCACGGATGCCTAAGGCATTCTCCAGCTGAAGCGCGTTTCTCTGGGACCATTTCTAGCATGGGGATCAGGAAATCTGTAAACTGTGCAGCATCTTCATGAGGCCAACCGTACTTCTCCACAAGCACATCAAAAAGACTCCACGGTTTCAACTTGGTAATGTGTCGAAGTTCTCCTGCAAACAGAAATATTAATAGCATTAGAAAAACACCTTGTTATCCAGGTCAACGACTAATCCCTGTTTTCGTTTTTCTCCCACTCTGCATTCACAGCACCTTGACCAGGCTGGGAATCATTGTTTAGGAAGGGCAGCACACACCAAGCTTGCTCGAGGTCCTCAAAGAAGACGAGTACATTCGATGTCAAAGCCAAGAAACTGTTCCTACAACCATCAGTACGTCACACCTGGACTCCACTGGTTCTTCCTGCTGTCTTCACTCTTCCATGCACAAAGGCACTCATTCACACTCACACCATGGCCAAACAACATCGCAGGCCTTTCCTTCTTAATCAGCCACTGAACCCAAATTTCACAGAATCTGCTCCAATCCCAAAATGGAGGTCTCAGAAACACAGGTCCTTGCCCCGCTACGTGGCAATTGCCAGCAATGCAGCAGAGCAATGATTCATTCCTAAACAAGCCAAGCAGAGGTTTGGTGCTCCAGAGATTCTGCTCCATCTCCCAGGCAAGCACCCCCAGAAAGCTTGGTCTGAATCCTTCTGGAGAGGGAAGCACCTGCTGCCACCCAGGTCTCTTTCAACCAACCACCAACACAAGTGGTAGCAGCAGCTGCAGGACTGAATTCCCCCAAAGAGGGGGGACTTCTGCCAACCTGTTAATGTGTCGGAGACCAAAACAAAGCAGGTGAGAACCCTTCTGTAATTTAAACCAGCAACACTATCCAGGTCTGCCCACGGGTCATCCAGCGTGATGGGGAAGACTCTTCAGTTTCCTGCTCCTCCATTGTGTGGGAAGGAGGCCCAAAGCCATGGGATGTGCCGTTAGGTACATGGTGAAGGGATTACTGTGGGCACGAGAGAGACGAGCAGTTGTCAGGCCGGATGACCCTCACTGCTGCCAGCAGGAGCGAGCGATACCGAGGTGTCACCTTGCACGAGATCCACAGCCTTTGCAATCCAGGCTCTCAATATCCCTCATTTACCTGTGATGTGGCTGCCCCTTCACCATTCATGACGGCAGTAACAGGGTATTTGACTACAGTTGCACCTCATTTGACTACAGTTGCACTTCTCCCAGAAGTATAAATCTGACATCTGACATCCCCCTTGAAGAGGATGAGAATAAGACCCCACCTTGCAGACAAGTCAATGGGCTTGCTCCTCTCTCCTCCCCAAAGCAGGGGCATGTCTTTGGTAACATCTGCCTTCTGACTGTGTCAGACCATAGCCAGGAACACTTCTATGTAGTGCTATACACTTACACTTTGTAGATCAGTGCATTTATCACCAACAATGTAATGAATCTATGGCCTCTTGCTTCAACAAACTACACTAGTCATGAATCTCTGTAAAGTTCTTAGTGAACGTGACCAGACTTGAGAGTACCTGATCTGTTCTCATCAGTAATCAAGCCCTGCCACACCCAGCCCCTCTGATCTCTGGGGACCTGGAACACACAGGCAGTTGTTTTCTGCCGAGTTTCTGTACTCTTAATGCAACCCATGGCCATCCCCCTTCTTGTCAGGCATGTATCCGTGCCAGACAGTCTCCATGGGACACTGCAGAAAGCGCCTGAGAGACCCCTGTGGTGCTTCTGCGCGGAGGAGAGTGAGGGGGTCTCACCCAATAGCGGAAGCTGAACGGGCTTCACAAGCTCACTGCACCACCCAGGATGGGGCCATCAGGCCACACTACTTGTAAGCCAAGGGGTTTGTCAGCCTGGTGCTTGTCCCTGGCTGTAACCTGCTGCCCATAAAATACCACCAGACATCAGCTCACGGGTCAGAGTTTCTGCACATCCCTGTGGCTAGAGAAGTTCCAGGGCAGGAGAAGTAACCTGTGTCTGTACAACTGCCCCAGAGGCTGAGCACCTCAATGCAATGGATCAAAACCCCCAGAGGCTCAGCAGGCCCTGTTCCTGCTGCCTCAGCCCTCAGCAGTAGGCTGGGTTGAGTGCTTGAAATTGCTAGGCAGGGTGCAGTGCTTGAAAAAGCAGCTCTCCAGCTGCTGTCACAAAGTCCCCACAAGAGCAAGTGTGCAAACAATCCATCACCCACAAGCTAAAGAAGAGTCCTGCTAGTAACAGAAGCTCAAGGTGTGCTGCCCACAGTGAAGAATGCCAGCAGAGGCCAGGTTCTGGTTTATGTGTGAACATTCACAGTATAAGCATGTCCCATCAGTACCCACAGACACAAAAAGGCTCTGCTTTGGGCCCACAGCTGCCCCACATAACAGGAAGGACAGCACATCTTGGAGCAGCATATTCATTTCCAGGCTCACTCAGCCCTTTAAATCTTTCTGCAACTCTGAAATTAAACTGCTGAAAATCTTACCTTTTGGAAGGCTTCCAAAAGAGTGTATTGGTGACTACTTACAAGAACAGGTAGTAAATTATGTAACAGGAATGCATGCACTCAAATACTGCCAAAAAGCAATAGGAAAGTGACTTGTTACTGACTGCAAGTAAAAAAATTACTAAAAAAAAAAAAAACAAAAACCAAAAAACAAAAACAAAAACAAAAAAAAAAAAAAAAAAATTTAAAAAAAAAAAAAAAAAAATTTAAAAAAAAAAAAAAAAAAAT
Organism: Aleadryas rufinucha; assembly: GCA_013397815.1. Lineage (NCBI taxonomy): Eukaryota > Metazoa > Chordata > Aves > Passeriformes > Aleadryas > Aleadryas rufinucha. The sequence goes on along the minus strand of VZTH01003604.1, from coordinate 172,769 downwards.
TTAAAAAAAAAAAAAAAAAAATTTAAAAAAAAAAAAAAAAAAATTTAAAAAAAAAAAAAAAAAAATTTAAAAAAAAAAAAAAAAAAACCAAAAAAAACATGTCCGTGGCTTCTGCAGCTCCCAGCATTCACTGCAAGGGCTGCTGTAATCATGTACCAAATTAGGCTTAGCTCTGGGGGAGGGTGGGTGTGTTCCCATCCAGCACTGTCTTCATCTTTGCACTCACATTTTGTCATTTGCAGCATCTTTCCTCCCTCAGATGTGATAAGGTAAGACTGCAAGATGAGGCTCCCGATGCCACTGTGGAAGGCAAGTTCTTGCTGTTTGAATACTCCTCAGTTTGTGAAAGCCCATGCTAAGGCCAGCACAATAGTCAGCAGTTTTTCTGCTGAGGAGAAAACTATTTTAGCCCTATGGACTGAAGTTTTCCACAAGAAATTCCGTGAAGATTGTAAAAGCGCTTAGGATAGGATACAGTAAGAACTATCTGTATGGAGGCCACACTTGAACTAATGCTTCAGTTTTCAATAAGGATCATGATGCTAACTGTGGAAACAAAATAGGGTAAGTGAAAGACAACACCATTCAGGTGGACAAAAAAGTCTAAGAATTGATTTTCATGTGGGTCCTTCTCATTACCATTGTAAAGCATGACAGTAGCACAGGAAATGGAGGTATCTGCCAACACCTATTTTCATCTAGTTCAAGATGTTTGTACCATGTAGTTGGAGAAGAGCAAGGCTGTATCTGTATTTAAGGGAAAAATTTAAAAAGCTCAGGCCCCACCAGTCTGACACCATCTGTATTCAGGGCATTAGCATGAATTTTCAAAGACGTGCTAAAAATGCACTTCTTTGTGAGAACTTCCTAAGAGAAGTTCTATTCCTATTTGGATTTTTGATAGTGAAGTACACAGGAGATAATCCGCAGAGGACAACGGAGTTCTCAGAGCCATAAAACTCCTGTTGCCAAAGCAGAGGCAGCAATGATCCCTCTAAAAAATAGACTGTTAACTCAGAAGGAAATTACTAAAAAAATTTCTGAAGGACTGGGTGGGAAAATGCTATTTAAAGCTTTCTCTGCTGATCCTAATACAAAAAACCCAGAGCTCATCGATGAAATTCATCCAAGACAAATTTAAGATGTGTCACCAGGCAAGAGGAGGATGGATTATTGAACACTAGGACATGGATGATGTGAAGGACTGGAGAAGCAGCAATGGGATATAATCTGCTGCTGCACATCTATGACATGGTCCCGAGAACTAATGCAAGGGCTGCTGGTACAGCAGGTGGAAGCGAGGAGCCTGGAGGGAGCCCTCCCTCCGTTCCGTGAGGTTAAATGAGCAGCAGGACAGTGAGTGCTTCTCATTGCTCAACTTCCAAAGGGCAAAGCCAGCACCTGGCCAGCATCTTGCACAGGTTTAACTCACAAGGAAACAGGGCTAGCAAATACCAGAAGAAACACAGAAGGGACCATGGTCTAGAAAAAACAAAAGGGTTTTTTGTTTTAGTGCCAAAACATTAATAATTTTTACAGTCAAAACAGCTTCCATGAACACAGTGGAGAAAAGGATTCCCTGGAGTTACTACTGGGCTCAATCAAGATGAGACTCTACAAAAATATGTGAGCATTTGTATTATAGTATAAGAACTAACTTACAAATACTTTTCCTCTTTTAAATGCATCCTCCTATTTGAATGTCACAAACTGCCTCAGGCAATTACTGAGAAAGAACTTGATTCTGTAAACTCATTAAGTTACTAACATCTTTCTTTTTGTGCCTGTGACTTCAGTAGCACAACTCAAATGTTTAAAGCATCTCTCTGAGGTCAGACTTGCTTATGGACAGGAGCAAAACTCAAACTGTGATTTCCTGATTTTCACCCAAGACCGATGTTTTCAAAATGGGAGCTCACAGTGAGATTTCTAAGGCCACCCTTAGACCACAGCAAGAAATTCTCCTGAGAGCCTCAGGCCTGTACCACGAGGCTTCTGATCTCCAGTGCTAAGGCCACAAGCAGGAGAGTACAAAACGCAGCAGCTTGCTGGCTGACTCTGAAGCCTATCCCTCATACCCTGCCAGCCCACCACACACAGATCCCTGCTGGGGACACCAGAGGCTGGCAGTACTGGGGAAAGGATAAGGATACCTGGTGCCCGATGCAAAGAAAAGATGCTCAAGTAAGCAGACACTTGCCACCTCTTCTTTTCCTCCACTAAGCATTTCAGTTTCCCCAGCTTGCAACAGTAGAATAACTGGTATGATCTAAAATTGCAGCTTGGTTTGTTACTCCTTTGTCTTGCATTTGAGATTCTCTCGTTTAAGTAGAAACAGGTGGGATCCAGTCTACTTAATCTTCCACTTGTATTTTTTGTGGTGAACCAAGCCTTTAATCCTACCTTAAATCCCACCCTGTAGATTTAAGAAGCACCCCTAGTGCCTCTGAGGAACATCACTGATATTCAGGCCCTAGAGGACAACAGTGACACTCAGCAGTTGAAGATACTCATGGAAGCACCAGAGACTCCCCACATCACAGGAATTTTACGAACTGCCCTCTCCCGTGCACTGCCAACACTGCAGTTGCTGAATAACTGTCAGGTCATTTTACAGTTCTATGGCATCATTAGAAAATGCTAACCTGTCTGCTGTAGGGTGAAAATTAGGAATGTTAGATACACTCCAGCAGCTGCAATCCCTGTCTGAAGGTGCCGCAGGGTATCTCGTGCCCAGCCCTCTTACTGCTTTATACATTTACAGACCAGTGGGCCTCGAGTTTGTACATCTCAGTTACCAGGAGACTGTTGAAGCCGGCTGACACAGCCTCTCTCTCTGCCCACTGTGGCAGCCAGCTTCTGAAGCTCACTGCCTGCTGTGCAGGGAAGGACTTGTTTTAAAGCCATCTCCTCTGCAAATTTCACTGGCTTTCCCTCAGATCTGACATGGTGGGTGCTGGCAAACAGCAGTTCTGTCTTCAGCTTATCCACTGACTTCCTGATTACACAAACCTTTACGATTCCTCAAGCAACTCTCTCTGCTCCACACTCAAAAGCCCCAGGCATTTCAGCCTAGCTCAAAGAGCAGCTGCCCCCTCCTAGATAATCACTGCTGCCATTCTCTGCACTGCAACGCCATTACCAGCCTCCTTAGGGACATGGAGGCACACGGAGGTCGCTGCTGTACCAGAAATATCCAGCACAGAACAAGGAGCCCTCGTGCACAGGAGGGTCAATCACTGATTGTGTCCGGCCTCACGACCCCGAGCTCCCAGAGCCCAGCACTGTCAGCTCAGCCCCTGGACACCAACACCTCACTGCAGCAGCTGGGCTGCACTGCCCAGCCCACGGCACAGCTCAGGCACGTGGAGCCACAGGCAGGGCAGTCCACAGCTCTGGTCAGCAGGACAGTGCCCTCCCCAGCTGTGCCTGACAGCCCTGGACATTCCCCCACTACGTGACAGGATGCTCCTGACAGACCCTGTCCCTCCACACAGCACAGCGCTGTCGCATACACCAAGGGGACGGAAGACACTCGAGACATCACCACATCCCCAACGTGTCAAAACCCTGCCTTAAGGAGCAGCCTGAGCAAAGGCAAAGTTCCCTTGCTAGAAGCACACCCATCTGCTCTGCCTGCTCCCCCGTGTGACAGTGACCACACTCAGCTCAGTGACCACTGCCCAGGTATTCCCTTCCCACCTCCACTACTTCTTACCAGTAGCACCTGCTGGCCACCATCTAGGACCAAAGCTGCTGACAGATGATTTTCCACCATGTTACAAGCTACGCATCACTTGAGTCCTCACACTTACATGAACATTAGACAACAGATTCACACAGACACTTGTTAATATCCACTCTTCGCTGAGTACATCCCCAGACGAATTTTAAATGAAATACTGAAATGAACACCACATATTGTGGCTTTTCCCAGAAAGCCAAGTTTACACCAAAGTTCTTCTTTAATACGAGCTCTCCATTTAAATGGATATATTTCTTCAGAACCCATAAATGAACATATTCTCCTTTTTGGATAGTATTATGCTTTAAATTAGTGTTGCATAAATACCGTTACCTTTTTTGGTGAAAAACTCCTTGGAATATTTCCCCAACATAGCGTATTTTCGAGGGATTTTTCCCAGCAGTTCAATGATCAATGCTATGTGGTCTGCATTGGAGAACATTGCCAGCAAAACAGAAACATACAACAGTTTAATCAGTACATTGCATGCACACACTAACACTGGCCCGGTACAGACAGAAATAGATTGAGCCTGATAAAAAACACACGTGCACACTGCTCGCTCAGTGGCTACTTTGCAAAGATGCTTTCAGCAAAACTTCCTTCTCAAAACAATGTTTGAGTGTCAGCTGCCACAAACAAGTTTTGCCATGTAATTTAAAATGTACCAATAGTTATTTTTCAGAACATTTGGGTAAAAAAAAAAAAGTGCCAGATTCCTGGGAAGTTTGCTTTTCAAAATGAAAAGTTTTGTTGTGGGATTTCAGGAAATGCTCCTCACTGGGACATACTACAACCAGCAACAGCAATTCCACTTCTGTCTGCATCACGGCACCTTCCAAAAAGAAGAGGTACTACCTCTGCGATTGAAGAATTCCCGAGAATATTTTCCAGATAGAGCAAAGTGCCTTGGGATATTGCCTAGCAGCTCTATGATGTGTGCTATGTGGTCTATGAGGGAGAGAAAAAAAGGATACGGGAGTGGAAGGGGCAGGGAAAGAATGGGATAAAAAAGAAGAGGAAAGAAACTGGAATTAGTAAAAAATCAGAAATAGTTTCAAATCAACAATGTTTGCAGCAAATCCATGCAGAGGTTTCCAGGATCAGCAGAGCTCTGGCATCATTAGTAGCATTTAGGAACAATGAATGATGCCCACATTACCACTGCAAAGAGCATTTACAAGCAAACAAGCATGAAAATGGACAGGTATACAGATGGAAGCAGGAGTTAACTCTAATTTAAAAAAAAAAAAATTAGTAATTGCCTAATTCAAATGAAAACACACAATGTAAACATTATTCCGGTGTCACTCTTATAAAGAGAAAATACTATAAAGTTCAAATTTGTCGTTTCTTTTTTAAACTAAAATGTTGTTATTTTCAATCAGGTTTCCACACATATGCAATCTTACAAGAAGGGCAGTTTAAATCCTTCAGGCAGTTGTTAAGTAGATGAATATCTGCAGAAGGGAGTTTTTGCCCACCCACTGCTAGTGGTAGAACTTAAAACTAAAAAGAAAAAAAATCATATTTATATTCTGAAAACAACGTGTATGAACAGTTCTACTCAAATACAAAACTTAAACCCCACTGTAAGCTCACTGGAAATTTAAGAGAAGTAGTATGAAAATATGAAGAAACTCTTACAGTATCTCAAAAGAGTCATACCTTCATCCCTGGAATAGTCTTCACCAGAGTGTGGTTCAAACAAGTAATCTCCAGTCGCTAGCTCAAATGCCTATAACGTAACAGACACAGTTACAGGCATTTCAGAAATAACATTTTTCATCCTAAGATGTCAGCAAAACATCACAACTACCTCAGAAGCGAGACGGAATTAACATTCAAAGCTTGAGGCCTACAACTGGATCTAAGACTGAGGAGAGGCCACTTACCTGGGGACATCATTCCTGCAGTGCAGAGGCAGCACAAACCCAGGCTCTGGAGAGAGCCCCGTGCCCAGCCCCGTGCCCAGCCCCGTGCACGCCTGGGGCTGGAGGCGACAGCAGGGTGCCCATCCCCAGGCACTGCTGCCCGTCCAGCTGGGATGAAGGAGGGAAATCCCACAGGGCTGGAAGTGCAGCCCCTCCCTGCAGCACCTGGCCCGGAGCATCCCAGCAGTGCTGCCACGCTCAGAGCAGCACCAGGCTGCCGAGGGAGCGGCTCCCAACAGGCCGGCTGCGCTGGACTGAGCCGATGTTAAACACGGCTTTACAGACTCGTGTGTAGTCTGGTGATTGTGTTAAGAATTTCTAAACACATGTCAGGTATTTCTAAATATGTAATAAGAGCTACATGTGTATCTGAAGGCTATTTACCTGTCAGATTGCATGGCAGAGACTGAACTAAAGAAGTCTGAATCACAAGCAAAATCCATTTATGACCATAATTAATCACTTGAAATTAGCCAACAGGGTAAGCTTCTTTGATGACTCTAAATCTGAGTTTTTTAAAAAGCATTTTTGTTGAATCAGATGTTATCAAATTCAATACCTCAATGATGAGGTAAACAGTGAGACTGACACTAATGGGGAATCCAGAACAGACACCAGGACATCAGATCCCCTCAGGGCAGGCAATGCTTCCATGGGATGCTAACCCTGTGTTAGGTGAGGGCAAAACTAACTTTCTCTTTATGGTGTAATGAATATGAAAAGCTGCAAACCCCTGAAGCAACTGTGAGAGTCCCTACTTGTGTACAGCCATGGATTCATCTGGTCTAATTTGTTAAACTATTCTCTTTCAGCTCTGGCTCACCAATTGCCCAAGCAGCCACAGGAATCTAATTCTTTCCAGGTGGTTCAAACATCAAACTATTTTCCATGTCCAAGACATGGGAAAACATCTGATCCAGAAAAGCATTCCAAAAACGAGGCAGAGCTTTCTGGCACAATTCTAGGATGGGATTTCACTCCATTAGAACATTTACTACAAAATACTTGTCTCCTAAAAATAGACACTTTTCTGTTCCAATTTATAATATGGAGTTGTTAAATCACCTGTAAATTTAGCCTATTTATGAGCACTTGGCTTCTTCAAGCTGTGAACTGCAGTGTCATCCAAGTGGGCCACAGCCAACATAACTCATTGCAATCACACATAGCAGCCAAGAAAACAACACCCCTTGTTGACATTTCTGTTGATCCTATGAATGAGTCTTTAACTTCTGAAGTTACTATCACTAATAAATGGTCCTTCACTACTTTTCTTATTCTACTCTTAGCTCAAGGTTGACAGTTTTCATTTTACAGCTGAAAAAAATCTGAAGGACTTCATAAAGTACCAGGTTTCTAAACTGAAATAAATGTTAAGAGCAGCCAGAAGTGATCACTGGGGGAGATCTCTGAACACAACACAGAGAAACTGTTATTCTCCTAAGATGAGATGGAGAAGACTCAAGTGTCCTCTCTGTACCTCATGGGAATATATTTATTCTTAGGAAGAGCAGGACCAGCTTTCCCAGGAGAGCACATATCAATGGGGCTGATTCCTGAGGACATTGAGAAATTCACTGCTATGAAACACAGATCCCTGGAGAAGAACAGAAACACAGCTGAATTTAGCCACAAAGGTAGACTACACAAGAACACAGTTTCTGTCCCAAAAATGAAGTATTAATAGCTCGATATGTCTGCGTGGGACTAAAAAGATAAAACTGAAGAACTGTGAAAAGTGTTTATAGAGAAGCACAAGAGGTAAGCACACTGCTGCGATACTCTCAATTTGAGATCAGTTTGTGTATCTCAAGAGCTGAAAGCTCTCATAGATTTCCCTCTCACTGAACAAAAACTAAAGCTTTTCAGAATGATGATGCTGCTTCTTTTTTCCTTTTCGTATAGCTCTGACTCCACGCCCAGGATGGGCTGGGGCCGCAGCCCTTGATGCATTTGATTTTCTGACTCTCTCTAAAGGACTCTAAGAACAAAAAATCTTCTGACTCAGATGCACAGAACCAGGTGCTGTGATAAGTATTGGTAATAATAGTTCTTAGCATCCACGGAGGACAATGTCTCACAGGTTCATCTGTGGCAACCTGGCAGTATGCTCCCAGGTATTTTCAGGACAGACTGGCTACACAGTGCAAGATAAAGGAAATTAATTTGTCCTCATTTAAAAAACAATAAAATCCAGACCTAGGTTTTTATCATACAGAATCAGCATTAGAGATAAATTAATAAACACATAAATAACTGTAAGAAGGACAATGACATCTCTGGGTTGTATCAGTCAGAGTTCTTTTGCTCTTTAAACCAATGTCCAAAGGTGTGGTGCACTGGAGAGCCCACGCTGTTACCGAGTCAGTGCCGCTGGAAGAGCAGCTCTCTGCTGCTGGATACAGCTCTGGCTGTGGAACCACTGCTGCTCTGGACTTCCTGGGCATTCTCAGTACTCACTCACACTTTACACCCAGCTGTAGGCACACACAACATCCCAATCCCCATAAGGGAGGTCACTGACACAGTGATGACACAAGGAGACTGAGACCCCAAGGCCAGCACAGTGACCATGGGTCTGGTCTGCCCAACTGACCTGTCTGGGGCCACCAGCATGAGAGACACCCTGATGAAGTGGAGAAAGGCCAGGAAGGACCTGGCCTCAGGCGTTATGGGGGCTGAGCAGAGGATGCAGGAGGGGAGGCTGGTGGGGCTGGGTTTGCTCAGGTGGGAGAAGGGGAGAAGGAGGGATTTAATTGCTGCACTCCACTGCCTGAAAGCAGTAGCAGAGAATAACAAGATACACTCTTCCCAGTGAAAGGAAAACAGAGAGCAGACACAGGCAGCAAGATGGGAAATCCCAATCAAGTATGAGGAAAAAAAATTCTTTGGTGAGACTGGTTGAGTAGTGGGACAGGCTGTTCAGAAAGGCTGTGGAAATGCCATCCTGAGAGGTATGTACCCCTCTGAGTGACCTCATCTAACTTTGACAACAACCCTTGTTCAAGAAGGAGGCAGATACCAGAGACCTCTTTACACCTGAATGTGTCTATAATTTCCATGATGCTACAAATACAGACTAACCATATTTACTTACTTTCCCTTTGAAAGTACTAATTTCTAAAAACTAGTTTCTGGACTCCAAGAAACTCCAACTTTAAAATACCATGATTTTTTTTTACCTAATGTTGACATTTACCAAGAGAAGTCAGCATTTCATTTATTATATGGAGATAAAAAATGAGATACAGAACACTCAACATATGGCACAGAAGCCCAAGGCAACCATCCATCCTTACTGACTGTTCTGGCAATTTCTACATACCACTTTCCTAAGGTTATCATAGAAAACCAGTCTAGACTGCTTTTCTCCACCTGCAGATGGTGAACCTTTCATATAAACAGTTCCACTGCTGTTTTATAGGCTCTGAAGAGGCTCTATTTCTTTCCTGCCACATGACTGTATGTGAACCTACCACAGTACAGAACTGGTGGCATCACTATTGTATATAATAGACCCATATCTAACCACACAATTGGAAATAGCTACATTTTCACTGTGTGACAGCTGTGTATTCAATCTGGTGATTGAAAAATGGATGCATGCCTAGGGAAAGCTGTCTGGGAGAGGACTGGAAGAACATTCATTTGGACTGCATCAGCCTCCCTGAATTGAAGCCCCAGCTGAAAAAGAACAACAAGCTATAGGCCAGAATTATTATTTTGACAGATGAGATGCGGCTCTTGGCCAGAGCTTCTCTGCCCCAGCTCAAATGAAGAGATGTGAATGACAAGACTGTAACTGCTTTAAAAATAGGCTTGGTTTTAAGAATACTGTTCACAGGTCAGTGGAAGCATGGAAAGAAGATCAAAAAGCTTTTTGAGATACACACACCAGCTGACAGTTTGTTCTCCCATGGACATCTCCCTCTGAAGAGCCAGGCAATGGGAAGAATATGAAAGGCATTTTGCATTGTTAGTGCTTGGTTAGAAAGCCCAGATACACAAAACACAGACTTGCAAGGGACGCCTGGAAAGGAAATAGGGTTCTTTTATTTGCTGTACTCCAGTCTTGGAATCATGCACATACTGAGTGGCTGCTTTGGAAAGTCAGCTCCTCTGGGAAATCATTTTGAGTATTTCAGGTTGTCCACCCACCACCTTCAGAAAGGGCGTACAGCGAGTAATAACAGCATTCTGTACTGTATCTGCCTACTGAAAAATATGTGTATACCAACTTCAGCTTTTTTCCCCCTCGAAACTACATTTTTGATTTTCCATTTTTCCTCAAAATACTGCTCCTCTGCAGACTGAGGCTTGTCATCACACCTTTGGTATGTGCCACTCACACATACTAACATGATGATACTCATGATCCCATGGAGACATGATCATTTTTTCCCTGCTTGCAACAGTGGAAGAGTAGTTAAGGACAGTTACCTCTCCACTCCACATTAGAGAGCATCATACGAAGAAGTAAACTGGAGGTACAAGCCTGCAATTTACATAAGGGCACTTACATGTAGGTTTAATTTTAACATCATAACTTATCTTCCTCATTCTTCATTCTGTTCCTCTGAGTTCTCTCACATGAACGGAAATGCCATGAATAAACTCCACTGCTGTAAACTTGCTTGTCTTGTAGTAGCACGTCCCTTGTTTTGAAAGCTCTTTGCCTGTCCCCTTTCCCTCACACCTGGTAGTGTTTTCTTTCATCATCTGTATTCTCTTTGGGTAGATAAAACATCAAGTACAATATACACCTTCTCTGACTTCCTGCTGATCGACAGCTGTCATCTATTTCCTAGGTCTTATTACAAGGAGAAGATATTGCAGGAATCACAATTCTCCACAAAAGCCACCTCAGAAAAGTGTTAAAAACTTTGTAAGTCTTGTTCATGTCCCACCCTGTAACACAGTCACCTCTTCCCCGCAGCTCAAACAATAGGTAATGAACAAGTCAGATGGTGAGATTCATCACTTCAGGTGCCTTTCCTGTCTCCAATCCAAGGAGATTGGAACAAGGAAAAGCAGTGCAATCATGGCGCTTGCAGTCATTTCCAGAAGCAATACAAAGGGAGGCCGTCTGCCAGTACTAACTCTCTTATCTTGCCAGGATTTCTTGGCAGCAACAGTGGAGTACAGTGGTCCATGTTTTCTGGGATTTAGGAAATGCTAAACCACTCTGTGTCTGTTCAGTTTCTGCTCTAAAGACAGCAACCCTCTCAATACTGTTAGTGTGGAAATTCAAACCGATACAATTAAATCATCAAGAGTGTTTTCAATCCTGTCAAATGTACTGCTGGTTCCAAATCTATTCCTTTTTTTGGGTGAAAATGAAAGATGCACCTCCCTGTTGGCAGAATTAAATTAGGGCTTAGTACAGCAAAGAAACATCTTCTAGAATTTAGTAAATGTGGAGAGATTCCCAGTGTCCATGAGAGCAGCTGAGTATTCCACTTAAATAGGCCATGTTGTTAAAAGAAAAATAAAAGGGCACTGTACAATTTCCCTAACCAAACTTACAAATGTCCAGCAAATGACAGCAACAATCATTCAGACCGAGGTCACCGAAGTCTAGGAAAAAAATGTAAGTTACACTCTGTTGCATTCTTTGCCGAGCACTGAACAAGCAAACAACTCCGCTGTGGTCTGGAAAAGCCCACTGACATCTGACCTCTTCCACTGGCTTCACAGCACTTCATGCATGCACTGATTATAAGCCTCCAAAGATACGCATCACCCTCTTTTTTCCCTTCCTTTATTTGTTTTTTCTTAAGAGACTGCGACTCAGATCACCTGAGCAGAGGACTGGTACTGGTCTGAGGCTATTCACATTCATCCTTTAAACCTGATTCAAAGAAGTTTGGAGCACAAGAACTGGGCCACATCAAACTATCTAAAATTAGAACATTCAGCTCACAGGCTGCTGGCTTGCTATGCTACTTATTCACTGACATAACACCAAAGAAACAGCACTGTAAGGTTATTAGCACTGAGTTATTTTGCCCTCTTTTGCTGTTTGGGTAGAGTTCTTACATGGCTCTGATTACATACACTTCCAGCACAAGTAATCCTGATCAGAAACTGGCTAGTCCCATACTAAAGTCAATATAAATAAAACAGGACTATTCTTTCCTGGAAGCTGCATCAAAACCATCGAGCTCCTGGCTACACGAAGCCATCCCAAACTAACTGAGCCCAGGAAAGGAATGTCCTCCATGCAGACACAAAGTACCATGTCCCAGGAGATTCACAAGGGGGTATTCTGGAAGTTGCTGTGCACACAGGAACACAGACGCTTTGCATGCTCAGGGCCCGTTTATCAGAGGCTTTTGTTTAAAAATCTCATCTTCATCCTTATTATTAAAGATAGTAAAACTGATAGGCTATGGGTATGATGAAAAAAGACATTCTGCTGCTGCTGACATCAAACACAACCTTCTGTGCTTAACACACTTTATGCCATAAATACAAGCCAATACAACAAACAGTAGCTGGGCTACTCATGGTCAGTGCTATCCCTCAGTGACCAAGATTATTTCATTAGCAAGCAAAAGGCAGTGAAAACCTGAGGCTCAAAAGGAGATCTATAAAGCACAAGACCAAGGTAAGACCCCACATAAATCCTGGTACCAAGCATTCCGAGTCAGCCTTCATAAAATCCAGGACACATAAAAAGACAGGTGTGTTTTATATACACACCTATATAAATCTCTGACACAGAAACCCTGTGGACACTAAGTTCCAAGAAAGGCCTTTTTTGTTGCAATTTTTTAAATGGAGATGTGAGCTAGAATATCTAACACAGCAGTGGATTAAAAAAACACATGGAGAAAATCTTCTATTTTGCAAGCTAAGCAGTATTCATGTGTGCTTGGTGATGTCACATTAGGTAAAGTATAGATGGATGGAAACATGCCAAGGAAAAAGTAATGGAAATACTGCTGGACCACTCATTTTGCACAGTACTGCTTCCAAAAATGCCCTTAATGACTCTGGACTTGTACAAGCAAAGTAATCTCTGCTCTCCTTTGAGAGTCCTGGACAACATGGCTAACACGGTATCTGAGCTGTATTTTGGCTGAAAATAAACACCACCTGCTCCAGCAACAAACCTTTTGAAAACACAGTAAACATTATGGAACAAAGTGAATTAAATATGAAACAGGAGCAAGATAACCTAGAAGGGCATTTTCTGAACCAAATCTAGGAACAACAAGGAAACCAAACTTGAGAAAGCAAGTGGGGCTGTAGTGGCATCAAAACACTTTGGCACTTCACAGTTCTTGACTGCTTTAGGGATTGGAGTGATTCACATCTTAATTTCCAAAGACAGCCTAAATAAGTTATTTGAGAATTTGCAGTTCCACATCAGGAATGTTTTCCTGGCCATTAATCTCTGTTACAAGTCCTCTGCAGAAAGAGGTATTAAGGTCTTCACGGCAATCCCTACCTCAGAGCTGTTTTCCATCTGATACACAGGATCAGCATCCACAGTGCTCTGACCCATTTTCTCAGCCACACTGCAATGAAAGCAGATTCTGGGGGTTTTCAAATGATGAATTTTTTTCTATGAGCTTGAGAGGTTACTCTCTATTTTATACACAATTATACCATGATGACAACTGAATTCAAAAACTGTATGTCAGTACTGTAGATTTCTACTGCAGTTCTTAAGGATAAAAACCTAAAGACTCTGACAGAAGGCAGAATTACAGCTGTTCTGCCTCAAATGCTTTACTATCTGCAAAGCTCACATAACAAAAAAGTAGAAGTATATTTTTCTCATTAAAATACTGAAATTTCATACACAATTGTGAATCTGAGTTAAGATACCTCCAGTGGCAGTGATGCTTTAGGCTTTTTTCTTTCCTTGAGTCTGAAGAAAGAAGTAACACTTATATAACACAGAGGAGAAGTTGTAATAGGATGGGCAACCCCAAGAATATTATACTCCTCAGGTGTGATACTGCTATTAAGTATCCTGCTATCTTTAAACGCAATTCTAGATAGACTTCAGCCTGCTTTATGTGCCTTTAGCTACAAGACTAAAAGACTACAAAAGACTATAAAAGACTACAAAATTAGCAGCGATAGGTACAACTTTAAAGAAAGACAAATAAAAGGTGTCCAATAAAATAAAAAGTTACCAAGCTCAACTGAGGTTTACAAAATACTAGGTAACAGAACAAAAAGTCTCTATAATAATTTTTTAGTTAGTTAAGACAAGAATAATTAAAAGAATTAAAGAACAAACTGTGAAATATTTTATATGCTTTGTTTTCAATGTAATAGAAAAATTCTCCATTTTGCCCCCAAATGGAAGAGTAAATTTGGAAATGGATGGGGTTTCTGTGTACTAAAGGAAAATCCAGTATTAAACTCCAGAGAAAATATACTTTAATTTCACTTATGGGTTAGTTACTTCCAGCACACGGCCTGCTGAGCTGTAGGGTATCTGCAGGATTTTATGTTCCTTTCAATCCTCCTCCTCCTCTCTCTCCAAGCTGTGTAATTCTTCTCATCACCCACGCCTGCAAACTGTGCCTAGTATTTGAATCTTCTCCTCCTCCTCCTCACACACTTACTCTTATCAGACATGTATTTGTAAAATATAAAGATTTGATTAAGTTTTTGCTTTTAAAATAGGCAAAGGTATTTCTAAATTTATTTTTTGGAAATACATACTATCTTTAATGAGAAGATGCATGCAGCTTATTTCTCCTCAAAGAAATATTACAGAATGTTTCAGAAAGCTGCATGATTTTCACTTTTTCTGTTCTCTAAAGACTCATAAAAAGCTGTAATTTCAGTTCTGTGTTAAAACTAATTCTACAGAATTTTACCACACATTTTACACTAATAAACTGAATTCCTTCTCTTGAAAGTTTAGAACTAAGCCTAATTCAATCCATGTTTTCACTGCACTTGGCACCAATTTAAAGTATTTCACTGTTTTGCTACTTTACACAAGAAAAGGGATGTAATCGCACCTAACAGTAGCACAGGTTCTCAGACTGGAATGAAACAAGCAGTTGTACTTTTTCAGCTACATTTTGTCATTCAAAATAGACATATATTTCCTCTCTAAACTTGCGTATTTCTGACTCCAAGTTTAAAATGCATCACATGAAAATCAGATGTGGTCTCCAAAATATTTCCTTTTGATTAAGAAGGCTTGAGAAATTGAAAGAAAGGGAAGAAATCATCAGCAGCTATCTGATACAACATAATTTAGGATAATATATTTGTGTCAAAATGTCAAAACTATCCCCCATCAGGTTTCCCCACTAGATAAACAACTGTTTTTAGAAGGTTTATTCTTGTAAAATACACACTGTATTGTTCTTACCATACATGCTGTACTCCAGATATCAGCAGGTGTACTGTAACCTGCTCCTATTAAAACCTCTATGGATCTATATTGTCTTGTCTGGATGTCTTCTGTGAAGTGTTTATGCTAAAATAGAAAGAACCACATTAATGGGAAAAAAGGACAATAAAAACACACTTGTTCTAAAAAGTGAAAGCTAAAATGATGTAGTTACACTTACCACCCAGCAGGCATTCCCCAGGTCAGCAATTTTAACTCTAATTTTATCTGCATTTCTTGGGTCTAGTGGATTCACCAGTAAGTCAGCAGCACGAGTTTTTGCTAACACAAGCAAAATGCAGAATAGTTAGTATGTTAAGCCTACTATTCATTATCTCTAAGCAGTTTTGCCTTGACACTTCATTCAGTGTTGTCATACACTGAAGACATCAAAATAATTCACTGAATGTTACAAGAAATTAAAGCAACATAAATAGGATTTCTTACCCAGATTTCTAAATATCCTTATACACTTCAAGTGCAAATTTTTTGCATTCTTTAGCTGCCAAATGACTATTACTAGAATACCCAGAGGAGCTTCTAAGCAAAACCAGGATATACGTTTCCCAGAACAGATTCAGACAGAAAATGTTAAGAGAACTCAGACTCCAAGAACTCACCCACTACACACATGAAAGATATGTTCTTGGAACAGTTCGGTTGAGAAAAAAAATCCTGCACTTCCATGCCTGGCTACAGTAAATAAAACCTGGCTGGATTTTTCTGTTTTTTGTTTGTTTGTTTGTTTGTTTTAACCTATCCCAAGGGGTAAGACTCACCAAAACCTGGTTAATTTGAGAGCCTAGGGGGCTGTCATCCTTTTCACAAATAATTTAGTATTCAAAGTTCTCTGAAGGTCCTATCTGCATCAACTATGATCCAGACTAAAAAGGCGGAATTTTAATCTAATTAATCTTGCAATCTTCAGAGGCTCTTGGGACACTGAAAACTTAACATAGACCAGTGGAGGTGCTGCTTTTTTCTGTTTTGACATGCCACCTGCTAGATCCTAAACTGCACTGGAAAGAAAGCAGATGACAGAACCAGGTATCACAAATCACAGGGCAGCACATGACTGGTCTCAGCTACAAAGACTAAACTGGAAACTGATGGTAAGATAAGAAAGAAGTAGGAGATCCAAAAAGCACTTGTGACTTCAGTGATCTGCTAAACTGGTCAAAGACTTGGAAGAGGAAAATACACCAGACATGGGACAAGGACAAAAAATACTGGATGTCTAATAGTGAATTAGGAGTGACTGAAATCAGATGGGGATCTTCATCTGCTGCCATGGGAAGCCTGAATGGGTCATCAGAGCACTGAATATTGGTCAACCAGAAAAGAAAGCGGAGAGAAGGAGAAGGAGAGAACGAATGAAAATACAGGAGTAAATAGCAAAAGAGGGAGCAGTGACGTCAACAAACAGCCCTCTAAAAAAGCTGGAATGGAGTCCAAGACTCAAGTTTATAAAAAGCACCAACATAAGGACAGAAGTAAAATGCTCAAAAGATAGGAACTAGTAAGACTAGTAAGTTCAATATTAAGGTATTCCCTTAAAAGCATGCTGCATACTACAGTGTAATTTTTTTAACACAATCACATGCATTACTCAAGAAATAACAGGACCTCAGTCCAGTAGTCTTTGCAAAAAAAAAAAAAAACAACAAAAAAAAACAAAACACAAAAAACCCCCAGTGCCAGATAAATCCTTCCCACACGTCCTGTTGAAGGACTGCAGTAAATAAAGTGGAAGGAAGGAGGGGAAAAAAAGCCCCATGACTAAGACAACTGAATATGGCATTAGGCAACAGCTTTCTTCAACCTTTTTCAAAGAGAGGGACCTGAGCAAGTAATAGGCAAGTGCCTACACTTCTGTGTTTTTCTCAAAAACTTACAATGCTTATGTCCTGTCTCTTCTGAAAGATGAATTCTTGGATTCTGTATTTGACAAACACATATCATTTAAAACTGAAAGTGAAGCCAGAATAGAAATATTCTATATTTAAAGACAGAATATTTAGAAAATACTCACAAAAAAGCATCCAAAGAAGCTTAACCTGTGCACAAAATTAGTGAGCATTTCTGTGTCCTAGTTCCATAAAAACTAAGAAATATCACCTTAATTCTCACAGTCTCAGCATGACAATGTACTTAGCAAACATTCAAACACTGGAAGGAGGAGGAGGAGAGTCGTGAGGAAATTACAGATCTATCTTCAGGGCATTTGGTCATGCAGTGAAAACTTGAAAAAGACAAAAACTGCTCATCCACTGAACACAAATTGGTTTGTGCACTGAATGAGGCAAGTACCCCCAAAAAATGAGACCATGTCACTTAACAATGCATAGCGATGCTTAGAGGAAGAGGAACAAATAAAAGTCTACTTCAGTACAAGAAAAGGACACTAAAATATGATGGAAAATGGTGTAGCATCATTTAAAAATACTGAATAGCCTCTAACTCCTGTATGCTTCTTCTTTCTAAATACCTTCATCTCTTTTATTACTACTATACTCAATGTTATTACTGATGCCACTAATATCTGTAACATTCAGCTTTTCCTCTTCCTGCAAAAAAGTGAACTATCACTGAATTTACTGTCTTTCTTTGTAAGAAAGGTGTGTGTGTGAACTGATAGGATAACATCAAGGAAGAATGAAGTAGGTTTTTTTCTCTAGCCATGGAGATAAGCTGCTTCCATGAGGACAAAACTGACTTTAAACTCTGGAGGCATGAGGATTTTACACACCACCCCAGGAAAACAGCAGTAGAGTCTTTCTGCCTGTATACATAGCTGGTAGAACAAAAGAAACTACCAGGCACCTAGGAACCTCCTGTATATTGTTTCAGGGACTTTAGAGTGTAAGGAGACAGACTAGAAGCCTTATTTGCCTGGATCTTCCAGGAATGCAGTTCTACTGAGCTGTATTTTATTTCATATTTCTTACCTTACCTATCAGACCCTGCAATGAGCTGTGTGAATTGCTCTTCTAAAGTCTTAAACCAAGAAATACACTTTTCCAATGCAGTTTTATTTAAATTTAGTAACTTCATCGGCAGCAATGTTGAAGGCAGGCTTGGTGATCTTCTCCTAAGCTCTCATTTTCTTCTATCTGCTTACAGATTCAGTCTCTCAGTATTTTCTTTATTAAAGATGAAACCCATATATCTATCATTTAACCACTGGTACTATAAATAAGACCTATGTAATACCCCGAAGCTATTGCATTCAATGGCAAAAATCCAGCTCTTTGCAATGACACCAAGATTTCACCTTCCATATCTTCAAATGGATTTACAGGCAAACAGGATTTACAAGGAAAAGTTTTGGATTGATGGCCAGAATTTAAATGTCCAAAACCATGCTGAATATAGAAAAGCCATAATGAGTTGAGGGTTGGCAACATGCCCTGTTGAGTTTTAATAAAAGATTAAGACGGGAACTGTTTGACACAGAAAAAACAATTAATGAATGAAAACACAGCATATTACAGAATTTTTCAATATGGCTGAGAAAAGATGTGACAAGAAGTAACATATAGAAGTTGCAGCCAGACAAATTCAAACTTGCTACTATTCTTCTAAAACAATTCAGAGTACCAAGCAGTGGAACACACTTCAATCACACTAGATTATAATTTCATTTGTCCACTTAAGAGCAGGTATCTCTTTGAAAAATATGTTTTAAGCCTACAGTAAAGGTTACTGGGCTTAACAGATGGTATATTACTGACTTGTTATCAAAGGTTGTCAGGTTACACGATCTCATGCTCATCATATACCTTTAAACTACGGGAATGATGTTTCCTTGCAACTACAGATTTCCTTTTCTCTTTCCTGTGTAGACTGACTTGTCAATGCAAGTATTTATTCTACAATAATTTATCTAACACCCCTTAAAAAGCTCTAGAGTGGAAAATAACCCATAAGTCACAGTTATGCGAGAAAAATAATCCCATTTACTTAAACAATCTTTTCTTAACCTAACCACTGCCCCTGTACTCCATTTACCTGCCTCTTGTATTTAATACAGTACACCCCCATGCTACTAGACAAAAGTCACCAAGAGGAACACTTACTTTTTGGCAAATCCCCAGTGCTGGAAGCTGAAACCGTTCTGCTTCTGTCATGAGAAGGGCTGCTCTCCTCTCTTTCGGTTACAGTTGATCCTTCAGACACAGCAGAACCACAAGCTACAGACTCTAGAGCCCCAGAGAACACCGACGCTGAAAATTCAGAGAACTGGGACTCTGGAATTTTATGACGTCCATTTGGCAATTCACCATTAAACTGTTCATAGGAGCTGCTATAAGAGTAATCACTTTTTGCATTTGGATCATCAAGATTATACTCGTCTGGATTTGGACATTCTTCCTCTTCCTCATCTTCATCTTCAATCTGTTGTTCCAATAGGAATGGGCCGTTCACAATATGGCCATTTGTTTTGGGAGATTCTATCCACTTAGGGTCTGTAGAGTCAGTGTTGACAAGTTCCTGCTCAACGTCATCGTCTTTTTCAGTGTTTTCCTTCTCTGTGTCTTCTTTTTCATCCTGATCTTCTGCTTCACCTGAAAAATTTCAGTGAGCAACACATTACATCATACATCAATAAACCAGACCAAAATTAGGCATTCATTGTTTTTAACTCTTTAGTAGCTACTTGACTTCTGACATATCACACAAGGAAACACTGAATATCACTGAAATATGCATACCTTAAAATCTAAATTAAAGGCAAAAGAAAGGACTAATAAGGCTGTTAGAAAAATAAACAATGGCAAGTGGTTCAGGAGGGAACAATCCAGAAGAAAATAATATTATGAAGGGGAGATGAATGAGGCCTTGAAAGCAAGACTGAAAAATCTACAACTCAATCTGTGTCAACAGGGAGTCATCATAGAAGTAGGAAAATTCTCAGTAAGAGCAGAACAAAAGCAAACCAAACTTAACTACAGTCTCAGTAGTTACATCTTCATCAGGATTGAAGAGTTGACAAGAAAATCAGGGAAGCCAGAATTGAGCTGGACCATAATGATTATGGTTCAACTCACCAGGATTAAACAGGAATTTTAACATAACAACTCAAAAATTTTAGTGAAGAAGTTGCAATCATTGTTACCAGATAGATCATTAAAATAAACACTGTAAGAAGAAAAGGGGAAAGCAACAATGACTCCAACTACTACAGTAATATTACAGAAAACAAATACATCTTATTGTTCTTTTACTTCACCAGGATACTCAGTTATTCCACTTAATGTGGCATGATGACTGCTTTGTCGAATTTTCTACGGGCTTTTTCGAGCTGTTTATAGCTACAGGCTACTATTGATGGTTTTCTTTGCTTCTGTAGTAGGTTTGACTTTTCTTTACCTTTTTAGGTTTTGTAGTTACAATTTTACACACAGGAGAAAATTAACTAAATTATCTACGACAGTTTGGAGATTTTGTTCACTTCACAGAGGCAACACTGCACAATTACTTTCCTCTCTGAAACAGTAAACTCAGAGTCAATAAAAGAAAGTAATACTAACCATCATCATTTCCAGGTTCTTCATCTACTACTTCCTCTATATCAGCTGTTTTTAGTTTCACCTCTGGGTGGTACTCATCTTCTTGTTCATTTGATGGTACAGCTGAGGTTACATTTTCTTCTATTTTTTTCCTTTCAGCTTCCCGCTCTAGCTCTTCTATTTCCTGCAGGCGT
The DNA here is from genome assembly GCA_013397815.1 of Aleadryas rufinucha. Lineage (NCBI taxonomy): Eukaryota > Metazoa > Chordata > Aves > Passeriformes > Aleadryas > Aleadryas rufinucha. The sequence continues at coordinate 152,007 of VZTH01003604.1, read as the reverse complement.
TTTTCTAGCAGCTCAGCTTGTCTCTTCTGTTTTTTCTTCAGTTTCTTCTTTTTGTTTTTGGATATTTTTCCAACCTGAAATATTAATACCAAAGACAAAAAAAAACCCCTAATTAATTATTTTCAAGGCATCTCACACCAAACTCATTTGCAGTTTGATTACTGTTTTTTTGAAAATACTAGATGGCAACTAATATAGTAATTATATTGCTTTTTCTAGTTTACTCCAAATCAAGAATGATATAGGGTTATATGAGGCAAAAATTAACCAAAATTTTACACAGTTAATCATGTTTTTACATGGTCATTATTAGATACAAGAGCAAAATACAGCTATACATCTAAGATGCCATAGTAGAATTCCTATGATCCTATAACATTGAGTAAACACAATAATCTTAAACTTCAATTCAGATTAATAGATGATACTGTATATGGAAATAATCTGGTATCATATTAGTTGTTTGCATATATATTTAATACATGATTTCTCTCTCTGTACAATACAGGTAATAACCAGCAAAAGTATTCTGAGAAAAAAGACATGAGAAAACTTAAAGAGACTGAAAATAGTGATTTTTAAATAAAACCTGTTTTTTCTTATGAAAGGAAAGCATTTTTATTATTCCCTTGTGGCCCAAAACATATGAATTACAAACAGCAGATGGCCATTATGAAGTTTCTCATTTTATATAAGATAATGATTGAAAAACTCAGGTATAACAACAAGGAAATGAAAAATGAACACAACAGAGCTAAGATTGAAACACTTCCTTACATTTTAACTGAATTGTGACTTCTATTTTTACTATTCAATAAATGAGATCTATCCAATTTTCATTCATTGTTCCGATATCACAGTAATAAATCCTCATATAATTAATAAATTAAGTACAAGGAACATAGAGAAACATGTCCTCAAAGGTTAATCCTCTTAATCCTGTTACCTCTGTAAGGAGCCATGGGATAGTCTGAACAAGATAGTCAGTTTCACATCATCCATGTATGCCCATTGAAATTATACATGTACTGTGCACACAGAAAGCAAGTTTGACCACAGACATTTCTGAACAGCTGTATTACCATTGGTTATTTCCTATATGCATATGGCAAAGAGATATTTCAAACCTCATAAAACTGCCTCTCCTGTAAGGCCTTGATGATTAAGGCCTTTTATGCCCTTAAGACATCTGCAATGTACAATATTTAGTGCATTCACCCATTTTTGTCAGGATTCGAACGAATGGATTATTCCTCAAGAGAAGAAAATAGCAATGCTTAACTTAGTTTGACATAGCTATAGAACTATACGTCTGTGAGAATTTCCATCATAGAAATACTGTGCTTAAAACTGGTAAGGCCAGAGACATGAAAAGAAAAATGTTCTTTGAAAGATAAAAGCTTTATTCAAAGGAAGCTTTTAAAAAGGGTCAAGACTACTAACAGTCTAATACCTACTAATACTCACAGAAACACAGAAAATAAGGTAGTTAAATTGTATTATATAACAATACTTACAGGCTTTTGTTGTGGAGCTGTACTCACTAAAAAGACAAAAAATAAATTATAAATAAAATAAATATTTTCTTTTTCAAAAACAACTCTATAAAAGCAAAAACTAGTAGAAATAATTTAAAAATATTCTTAAATACATAAGGCAGTGTTAAGTTTATTTTGTTAGCCAGATTTTTTTACTCCTTACAAGTACATGCTGCCTGAAATCATTTGATGTCTCCATTAAAGCATCTGAAATTGGAAGGAGCTAACAGCAATCTGTGTTCACTCTGTTGAGGTTGGCAGAGAGTTTATGAAATTTTAAAAAAAAATCTGAACCATGAAGAGTGCATAGAAAACATCAAATGACTGCAGACCTGTCACAGATTAAACGTATGTAGTCAGCTGGCTGAGCAGGTAGAGACTGATAAAATAGTTCAGGGAATATTAGCAAAGATACAACTACTGTGTTGTACCCAACAGAAAAGCCAAGTATTCATGTTTTTTATTCTGAAACAAGGCAGTTTGATTGCTAGGGCTGGAGTCACAAAAAAGTGCCTAAGGCAAAAAACACACCATATCATAGAAAAAGCAGCTCCAGCACGGGCCTCTTCCTGAGCACCTCTGAGTAGGATCCCATCAGTGACTGGGTCTGATGAGATTGCAATGCCGACCGTGACATGCACAGAACAGCACCACAAGCCACACAAAACCTCTCCCCGGTGATCAAAACCAACAGAAATAACCAAATATGGGAGACAGAAGCAAAGTAAAAGTGAACAAGAGGAACTGAACAGGGGGGAACCTCTCACAAGCTTCTTCAGACACACAGGCCGATGGCAATTAAGGAATGCAAAATAAAATAGAGGTTCAGATGCTGCTGCTAAGCTCAGGGGAAAACCTGCTTGAATATCCCTGAAAGGGCAGGATTTTCAAAAAGGTTATTAAACCTGAGCACTATCACTGCTATAAAAAGGGAAATTATACACAACTTATTCTTGCAATGCTGTAAAGAAAACACATCTTCAGCTCCTGTGCAGAAAGCCATGTATTTAATTACAATTTGCTAAGAACAAAGTGTGATAAGAGCCCCATTCCTTAAAATAATATTTATTTTAATGTCAGGAAGCAATATAAAGGCTGAATGAACAAAATCAAGTCATTTCCCACACAAATAACATACAATCTCTAGCTATGTGATTACACATTATGTAAAATTCAATATAATATATTCACCATTTAAACAATTTTTCATCTAAAAATATATAATGCTGTAAAATGGATTCTGACTACTGTATTTGTTCCTGATACAGAAAGTATTTTTAACATACCTCAGAGATACATATCTGCAATATATTTTCTGACAATCTTACAAAGGGAGTTATTTCTCCACTGCCTGTAGCTGATGTGCTCAACTGGCAATCAGTAGCAACCATAGTACTAAAAATATATAGTACATACTACTAAAAAAAAAAAAAAAATCACTAGAAAAGCCACACCTCCTCCTTGTCTGTCTTTGCTGATTGCTGTGAACTTTTTTACTTTGATTTCTGCCAGCTAAACATAAGGTACAGTTCCTACCTAAACTCTTAGCGAGCTTAACATAAAACATTTTAATACTACTAGGGAAATGGGCTTATCACGAGTTCAGTTAGGTACAATAAATTCCATTTTTAAGGGTGAAAAACTATGAATGTAAAACTTTCCATTGCATCTTAAGAATAAGTCATAACAGACAAAAAGGCAGATAATTCCAGAAGGATACTGAGGAACTTGTAACGGAACTAGACATAATTTAGATAAGATTATCAATTATTGTCAATATTAGACATACAAGCTTCAAGCATGACTAAAACCCAGGAATTAAAGTCTGTGGGATGGGAGGGGAGTAAGATTTATACCAATAAATCTTTTTCTGCATCTGGGGACCCTGAAAACTTGAATGTGCAAAACCAGTAGGAAAGCATTTCTCTGACAGTTTCCAGAGCAGGATAAGAATTAAACAGACATGTATTTTTCACATGCAATTATTTAAAATGTGAATTTCATTTAACAAAATACTGTTAGCAATAATATACTGATGGCAGTCTACTACATTGCTTTTAAATATCCCGTTCATACCTGCTGAGCCAGACGGGGGAGGAGCACCAGCTTTCTGCCACTCAGTAGCTTCAGCAGCCATCCTGCGCACGTAGGCGTCATCCACGCACATCAGAATGTTCTCTGGCTTTATATCCGTATGAATGATCTTGCACTTGCTGTGTAGGTAATCTAGACCCTGAAGTACCTAATCACAACAGCATTTTAAAAAAATCTGCATGAAACTGCAATTAAATTTATTAGGAAACTCAGCCTTCAGTTGCATTTTAAAATAAGCCTGATTTTATCCCAATGCTCAAAAGTACCAAAAAATTGGAAAAAATACATTACCAAGTAATAGCGTAACAACATAATTTTCCACTGTAGCATGGAATTACAGAAGTTTATGAAACAAAATTGTTTGATGCACAGTAATACCAGTGCAGTAACTGAATTGTTTCATATTCAACTTTCATAAATCAGTTTTTAAAACATGTCTAGCACAAGTTTTTTCCAAGTAGAAAAAGAAAAAATATCTGTATTATCTTTAATAAGCAACCTGAAAGCCTTACCAAACAATGCCACTCTCACTAGTCCAAATAGTTAATTCCAGTCTCACAAAAATTAAAGCTTTTTAAGCTTTCAGGACTAAGCTCTTCCTCTTTTCTCAGATATGAAGTGTTTCAATTACTTGGAATTTGTACCTTTGTCTACATTCAAAAAGCAATTTAGGTCAGAAGACCGTGTGATTCAAACCTTCATCTAAGTCATACCACCTTCAAAATTGTATCTAACCTCAGAATCAGACCAGCCTGCTCAGAGCCTTCATCCAATTCACTTCGAGCTACCTCCCAAATGCAGAACTGGCTGGGCTGTGCACTGTCGGCTGGGTAAAATCCTCAGTGGCCACCAGGCCCAGGAGCCTGGTGGGGAATGGAGTTACATCCAGCTGGCAGCCATCACTAGTGGTGTTCTCCAGGGCTAAGTACTGGGGCCACCCCTGTTTAATACCTTTATCAATGATCAGGACAAGGGGATCTAATGTACCCACACAGAGTCGGCAGATGGGCAAACCAAGTTGGGCAGGAGTGCTGATTTGCTGGAGGGCAGGAAGGCTCTGCAGAGGGATCTGGACAGGCTGGATGATGGCCTGAGGCCAATTATGGGAGGTTCAGCAAGGCCAAGTACCAGGTCCTGCCCTCGGGTCACAACAACCCCAGGCAGCACCACAGGCTGGGGAAGAGTAGCTGGAAAGAGTCCCAGAGGAAAAGGACCTGGGGGTGCTGGTTGACAGTGGCTGAACATGAGCCAGGGTGTGCCCAGCTGGCCAGGAAGGCCAATGGCAACCTGGCTTGTATAAGCAATAGTGCAGCCAGCAGGACCAGGCAGGGATTGTCCCTCTGTACTCAGCACTGATGAGGCCATACCTCCAATCTGGTGTTCAATTCTGGGCCCCTCACTACAACAAAGACATTGAGGTGCTGGAGCATGCTCAGAGAAGGGCAACAGAGCTGGGGAATGGCCTGGAGCACAAGTCTGATGAGGGAGCTGGGGGTGGTTAGTCTGTAAAAAAAAAAAGGAGGCTGAGGGGGGACTTCATCACTCTAAAACTGCCTGAAAGGAGGTTGCAGCCAGGTGGGAGTCGCTCTGTTCTCCAAGGTAACAAGTGACAGGACCAAAGTAAATATCTTCAAGTTGTACCAGGGGAGGTTTAGACTGGATATTAGGACAAATTTCTTCACTGAAGGGGTGATAAGGCTGCCAAGGCAATAGGTTGCCCAGTGAAGTGGTGGAATCACCACCCCTGGAGGTATTTAAAAGAAGTACAGATGTAGCACTTAAGGACATGGTTTAGTGGTGGACTTGGCAGTGGGTTAATGGTTGGAATCAATGCTCTTTCAGGTCTTTTCCACCCTGAATGATTCTATGATATATTATAGATATGCTTTCTCCTTGCTGAAACACTTTCTCCTTATGATCGCCTCTCAGCAACTTGATTTTCATAGAATAGCTAAAGAACATATTTTGAAAGAACACATCCCAGTGAAATGTTCTGAAGTGTTTCAACTTGCTAACACTGACTACAAAAACTTAAATACAGACAGACAGCAATTTTTTTAAAGAACAGGTTATTTTCATTTTTCAGAGAGATGCCATTTTTGTTCATCACTATCATCATCATAATGGTATTATTTCCCATGGTTACAATGATTTATTTTCCAGATTTTACTAAGAAGCATGACATGTCAACCAAAACTGCAGTGTAATATGAGTATTTTCACATCTGTGAAAAAGACTCATTGCTTCAACTTTTTATTCTCTAAAGCAGCTCAGGAAACTCCCTTGTCATTGGGAAACCTCAGTTAAAAACCACAACCCAAACCTCCCAAAAACCCTAGCATGCAGAAGTGCAGGCTACCCATTAAGATCCACTTGCAAACCCCACTGAGATTAAAATAAAATTATCTTATCTTAGATATTAGTAATACTTCAGTTTAAATACTGTTATTCTAACCTTCAAACTGTTAACAGTGGTGGAAAAACCTAATGAAAATATTAACAAAACTTACCTGTCGAATTATGCTTTTTACACAACGGATAGGAAGGCCTTGATAATTAGACTTGATTATCCATTTTAGAAGATGATGTCCAAGTACTTCAAAGACCATGCAGACATCTGGAATTTAATTAAGGATAACTTCCAAATAAACTTGTTCATGAGATCAACACAAATGTTTGCTTCTGTTCTGGCTAAAGGAATAGTCACCCCCTTTAGAGGAAAAAGGGTTTCCCCTAAAATGAGCATGGTAAATGCTTTGGTACCTCGTTTCAATTATACATAAACCCATACAAAACCAGTGTCCAACTGCAGACCAAATTAAAATAAAACATTTTAATTATGCAGATCTCGTCCATTATTTCTACATGTTAATAACAGCATTAGGGTGAATAATTAAAATAAGTAATTGTAGAAAGTAACTAATTCATTTTCGTTTTCTTTGAAACAGTTAAAAGTACTGATTTGGCCTATTATCTCTAGTTTTTAATAAATTTTAAATTATCTGAATAGAAGGTTTTAATAACAAAAGTGTGCAGCAACCATGTTTTAGAAAACGAACCATAATAAACATTTTTTTATTAAGCTCAATATAGTCACCTGACAACAAATACTAACATGGTAAGTGAATGGATCTCTTAAAACCTGCCGTTTTAACTGCAGAGAATAACGGCAATCACCAAAGAACTCAAGAACAAAAGAAATGCAGAACTCAGAAGCAACATGCAAAAAACATAATGCCAAAATATTTAATTTGACACAGCATTTACTACTGGCCACTGACAGAGGCAAAAATTATCAGGGTAGGTTATCAGGAAAAAACAAGATGTAGGAACTTTCTGCGATTTGTAGTTCAAAGGCTTCCTAAGTTAAGATATTCTACACTTATATGCCTGGTATGTTATCTTTCTATTGAGAAAATCTTCAGATATTGAAGCTAATCTAAAGTTTTACTATCCATAATGTTCTGGCAAGAAGTTATACAATTAGACTGTACTGAATTAATCCTCAAACATGAGCTGGGAATGACCTTAATGTACCTGGAAATGAGAAAGGATGTTAAAATCTTAACTACATGATACTATAACCTTGCAAATAATAATGTAATACTCAGGTCAGAATATTAATTGATGGGTACTGCAAGAAAATCTCAAAGAATTAGACTATCTCAGAGACCATTCATATGGAACTACACTGTTAGGAGAGAAATGTTACCTAACTTCTCTAAGTTTCATTAACTAGAGTCTTGGCAACGATCTTAAGAGTCACTGTCTTGTGTCAAAATGAGACACACCTTGTCTGTCAGTTTATCACATACATTCTTCTTGGGTACCTACATAAATGTAACTCAAGTTTTGACACTGACATCCCGTATACTGAGTTACACCAACAGTAAAAGGTCTTAAGACTGGTCAAAGCACATTGTGAAGAACTGTAACACAACTGTTGCCAACTGTTGCCAACTGTTAGTCTCATTTCACATTCCTGAATTCCTGCAGGAGAGGAGACACTGAAAAGTCATTTCCCACTCACATCAACTGGGTCTACTCAGAACATTGTAAAACTCAGTTCCATTCAGAAGAGGAAACAGTCTTGGTTACTTTACCCCACAATGAACAGAAGTCACTAGTAAGAGCACACAGCCATCATAAAGGATGAGCAAAGCACATCAGCTCTGCAGGGCTTTTAACTGAGCCCATGCAGTCAAGTTGCAAAGCTACAGCAACACAGATTTCAAAAAGGCAGGACACTGCAACATTCAGAAATGAAATATAGGACACCTGCCCACAGTCCTTCAGATCACTGCTGCTGCAGACTCTCCAATGCACATTCCTGACATTCCTTGCACTTACAGAAGTGTTAAGCCCTGCCAGTTACCAGAAGAAAAAGGGATGTAAGGAAGTAAACAGTTGAGAGGCAAGGGGAGGCCACCAAGAAGGAAAATATAGGAGGAAGGACAGAGGCAGGCAGAAAGAGGGAGGGTCATAAGAAAGTGACATCTACCTGAAAAAAAGAGATTGCAACATTTTGCTGGGAGGACTTGGACAAACTCAAGGGACACTCCATACTGGAGAGACAACTGGAATGAGGAGAAGATACAGAGCAGGCTCAGTGTTGGGAGTAGGTATGCAAGAATGTGACTGGTGTCCGATTTACTACCCTGATCTGAAAAACATTAACCTGAAGCCAGACTCTCCAGAACAAAAAGTTTGGGAAAAGCTGTGCATTAACTATTAGGAAACCAGCCTTTCAAGTCCAAGGATCCTCCTACAGCACCAATAACCTGACTGGTGAGCAGGTCCAGAAAGTCCTGCAGCAAAAAGACCCTGAAGCCCACCCGGCAAACATGCTTCTTGTGAAATGCTCTTTGAAGCAGCACGAGGGATGTCTCCCAGTGCACTGGGAGCACAGCAGCCAAAGTGAGAGTAAATGTAACATTAACCAGCTGACAGGCATAAGTACTGAGAGCTGTTCTTTCTTGACTCAAATCCTGTCTGTAACTAGATAGACTCCTTGTCTATCTACAAATACACATTGCTCGAGCATTTAGAAATATGACAAAGGTTAAAGGCTAGTTAAGCTCTAGTACCAACATTGAAGTCTTTAGGATGCATCTCAGTTGCTTTGGATTGGCAGCATTTAGGCACTATGGCATTTAATTAATACTCTATATTCTTTGGAGATACATTTATTACAGTCATTATAATGTCTGATTGTGTGGGAATTGTGTCTCCTTCTTTATTTTTTCCATTTGTCTCTCCAAACACTTGTTCCATTATGTGATTATCTGAATCTTTCATTAAAAAAATGCTACACTCAAATGAACGTTTATTATGACTCTAACAAATGTCCACTGCAAACAAACATAATAATTTACACTTACTGAAAACACCAAAGTGCCCAAGTTCATGAATTCTGTTATTTCATGAAAAAGTCATAATTGCAATCTTTGTAAAATATATAAGTAGCTAAAAAATTATCAGCCTAGTGCAGCATAACACATTATTAAAATTCCTCTGTATATAAACACTTACTACAGCTCCTAGGAGAAAGATGACAGTTTGCAGTCATACAGTGCAGACCAATGGCTCTGCACATTCCCAGCTCTGTTCTACATGGTTCTTGACAATTTTCCGTTTGGAAGCTCCATGACATTTTGTGGTATTAGACATCCAAAGGATTCACCCACCTCTCTTCGGTCTTTCTTTAGCTTTTAAATGCATTCCATAACCAATAATCGAGCCTCTATGAAGTTTATGTTGTTTTATTTTATAGTCAAGCAACAGATATTTAGTGACTCGCTCAAAGGAAGCTGGAAACAGCAAAGCATGGAAGAAATCTCAAATTACTCTATTTCCCTCAACCTGTGCAACTCAATGACACTAATGTAGCACTAATAGGGCATTTGAAAAAGTAAACAGCACCAAAACATTAAAATCAATTACCTGCTCCATCCTAAGAGAACCTACACCAAAGATTATTTTCCCTAGAAGATAAAAAGGAGCTGATAAAATAATCATTGCAACCAACCACTGCTCAAATAAATCAGGATGCACAAGCCGCTCGCAAGAAAACTCAAAGCGTAAGATACCTGGTGTCATATTTTCACTGGCATCAGGACTTTGACAGACTTCCAGCTGTAATTTAAATTTGAGTCCAGTTATCAGCCCATCCTGTATATTGGTACTTTTCTGGAAAATGTACTTTTCACTAAGGCAGGAACATTTTCCTTCCATATAAAAATTTCTGTACTGCCAGTTTTCAACATGAAGGCAAAACTGAAATAGAATAAATCAACATCAGCTGTCCAATTTTAATCTGCCAACACAAAGCTACCTGACCCCTTATTTTTCACTAGCATATGGTCTCTTTTGGCTTTGTAGATGGGCGTGCTATATTTCAAAAAGAAATAAGCTTGGATATGCTTTCAAAGTAACAAAATTTACTCTTCACACCTAGAAACAGCCCTCACCTTTCATACAGTTATATACATACATGTGAATCTTAGCAAGAATTTAAGAACATTATTGGGAAATTGCTCTGATAAACAGGTAAGAGTTACTTCTACGTATAGCTATTAACACAATATCTTACTCCATATTTCATAGTAGTGTTTTACAATAAAACAGTAAATCAAAATTTTTGGTTTCTAAAAACAACTTAATTATTCTTCAATTGTACAACTGTCAGATGAAGATGGAAAGTGCTTTGGTCACATTACATTTTAGTGAACACAGACAAAATACAGATATTTATATAACACTTCTTCATAAGCATCTCAGCTCAAACAAAACCATATCTTTCGTAGCACAACAGCAGCATCAAGAAACCCAACCCAGTGTTCTTTGCCTCGCTGTGTTAAGCAATTTCCTTAATTAATTTCCTTGATCACCATTTATATTTGAAATGATTACTAGCAACTATATGGTTTATTTTAATTCTTTTTAATTTGATGGTAAAACCCAGGAAAAAAGCAGACCATACTAGACAGACCATATGCTTCTATCATGGTAGCTGACCACTGAAGCAACCAGGAAACAAATGAAAATGGGGCAAAGGAAAAAGAGATAAAGACACCAGTCTTTAACTGAGAATACTTGACCCCACACTCTCATTCTCACCACATAGCCAAAGGCTCCACAACTAATGTCAAGAGACAGATGAATGGGATGAAAAGTGCTTGCACATTTCTCTCTGGAAGGATGCTTTCTAGTGAGCTTTCACATTTACTGACAGTCACCTTCTACATTCCTCTCCTAGAAGATGAGAGCTGGTGAAAGGTACCTCAATCTCATCTGCTGAAGATTGAAGGCACATCACCAAAATCAATGTATAATTAAGCTCTCGAGAGAAGGAACTGTCTTTCTGGCAATATGACACCATGAACAACAAGGTCTGCTACTGGGCTCCAAAACACAATGAGCACACACATAAATCCAGCTGTAACAGTAAATGAAAGCACAGTAATATAATAAGCTGCTAAAACACCTAATATAATTAGCAAGGATAACTCACTTTAGCTCAACTCTAAAATCAAATATATTCAAAGACCCAAAATTTATCCTGAGAACAAGTCAGTTATATTTTACTTTGTCTCTTTTTCTACCACTCCCCTTTTGTTTTTATAAAGGAAGCATTCGAAGGCAAAGCTTTACAACCTTCACCAAAAACAAGGTTAATACCTGGCCGAAAGATGATTACATGAACGAGAGAAGCATCTCCATGACCTCACACTTCCCACAAGAAAACAGAAACCAGCTTTTTCATGACACTGACAATTTCTCTTTACCAGTCTAGAAAAAAAAAATATTTCTTGTAAGCTTCAATTACTACAAATGTTTTCAGTACACTCTAGTTTTTAAGTAAACTATCTCTAGTTCTACCACACCATGACAGGATACACAGGACTTCTTTTTTAATTTTGCACTGTGTTTAGAAAAGCTAAGTTACTTTCACTCCAGAGAGTGCCTTACACACTGCACTTCTCTTTGCATCTACATCTATTTTGGTGTTTCTACTTTGTATATTTGAAGTAAGACTAACTAGAAAAAATCCAGAACTAAATGCTTACTTATTTCCATTTTTAATAAGAATGCCATGTTCTCAAAAGGATACGAATTCCATTCATTCCAGAAATTTTGAAGTCATCAATTAGCTGTACAACCATATCTTTGTTGGGATCATTAGGGTCACTTTCACGAACCTAAACCAAGAATGCAAACACTGACATTTTAGGAAAAAAATCACTTTAAAATACTAATTAGTTAGATTTCCACTTAAACAGTACTTTGGAGCTTTAGAAAACATGGTAACACATAACAAGCCAGGTTTTTAGAGGAGAATATGTAAAAAAAAAAAAGTCTAAAACCAGTTCTCTGTGTTCTTTTTAATTCATTATTACTGTTATTATTATTGAACGCTGTATTGCAATAGTGATACTTACGCATTTGAGCAACTTTATTTCATCCAAGGCTGTCTCTGTATAATGCTGGGCACTTTTTACAACTTTCATTGCAACAAACCTTTTTCCCCTTGAAAAGAAGAGAAACATTTTCAATACATACGCTGAGCTAAAACAAACATACTTTGAAGGTTGGGAAATTTTAAATACAATATTTCATAGTCTAATGCATTCTGACAGAAAATGCTCAAATTACACTTAACAACAACTTTTAACAATACTCTGTTAACAGCCTAATTTATTGACTGTTTTGTCTCCTTGATGCTAATGTTTCTAAAAGAGGAATCTGCTTACACATTTTATCATTTAATGAAGGTAATTACACTTTTTCGTTAAAGATACAACAGAAATAAAAATATTAGCTTATTTTTGCATGCTCAAGACAACATGCAAATTCAATAAACAAAGCTAATTTGTCAAAGAAAATAGAATTACATTTATTTCTGAGAACTTTGATAAACTACACTGTTAATGAAGAGCAAAATAAGGCTGTAGGCATCTTTCTGCGCAAAATAATAGTAAACATTTACATAACTTTATCATGCATGTAAAACAAAAGTTACTGCAGACAAAGTAACATATTATGAAAAAAGTATATGGAAATAAATAGTTTTCTTACTGCATATCCCAGCATAGCCAGACTGTAGAGAAGTGTCCCCATCCTAACTTTCTAATAACATGATACCGGCCATTGAAAAGATCACCAATTTTCACTGGATGATAGCCGCCTTTCATGAAAAATAAGTAGAAAAAAGAATATTTAGAACACAAACAATAATTCTCAGGTTTTCAAGTAATTCTCTTGTAGTATAAATTTTCCTCTTCAAATTGTCCAGTACTATAAATAGGAAATCTGAAAAAAACTTTAATGTTAAAAACTCTGCCTTGATTGGCCTGGAGGGAAAAAACTCATCTCCTGTAACTACTGTACAGTTTATTCATCCTTCTCTCTTACGGCTTTTATTTATGGTAATATTACCATCTGTTCTCTATTTCCTCAGGCTTATCTTCCACTTCACAGACAGTACAGAAAAGATCTACATTATTTCTTTATCATATCTGAAGCCTCTCCAGTCAACATATTTTGGATGATTGCAGAATCTCAGCAGAGATTGTTTTAATTCCCATTTGCTTTCTAGTAATAAAAGCAGCAATAAAATACTTCCTGAGAAAATGTTAAGAACAATGCAGGCTTTATTGATGTTCTTCTACTTGACTCCTGACCCACAGCAGCAATGCATTTTTCTCATGTCTGAGGGTTTTACAGTGAGGAGGAAGAAGAGAAAGCAGACAGTTCCGGGCTTTGTCTGTACTGCTTTTTCATTACCAAAGTCTGCAGTCCAAACTTACACCACTACACAGCTTCTCCTCAACTCCATTAGGCAGAAAGGCCAACAGGAGATGGCAAGCTGGAGCTCAGGTTTCTAGGAGGTGTAATGAAGCCTTTTATTTCCTTTGTATTTTACGAGACATTCCTCCTTCTAGTTAAACACAGGGAAGACTATGAACGCACAAGGTTTTTATTCAGATCTTAACATACCAACAATAACATCCACAGTTCCGCATAAATTGCAAACAAATAATAAAGCTGCACCATGCAACCCTCCAGGACTTCACCAGCAGCAGACTCAGAGCAGCTTTCAAGGAATCACTTCTTTGTCCCTTTCTGGTCCTTCACAATGTCATGCCCAACTGTCCTTTGGCAGGATCCTCAGTTATTGACTATTCCATTTAGAATAAGGAAAACCTCAGACTACTTCTCTAAGTTGCTGTGTCTGTTTTGAATCCCCTGAAAATCTTGTTAGAACTGGTTAAGACAACAGTGTGAATGTATAACTTAATTCCTTGGATTTAAAACAGGGACTTCTCTCATCTCCTTTTATCTTTGGGAACAATGATGTCCAATCTGGATATATTTATATTCTTTTTTTGCTAATAACATCTTCTGCCTTAACAGAAGTTCAACAGTTTTTTAATGAACTCTCATATGCTGCCAGAGCAGATTAATAAATTTAACACAACTGTGCAACACTATTATAAAGATTACATACTCAGGAGAAGGTTAAAGCTTAAATGACATATTGTGTTAGATGCTGATATGTCTAACAAACTCTAAAACACACACAGCTTTGGTACATGTGTGCTAAGGCGTAACTGCAAGCTTAGCAAACAGCAGACCCTTCCCTTGGGGAAAACCTCCCCACCCCTCCCATCGCTGGGAAGGAAATGTTCATGAAAGCTGCCAGGACAACTCACCCAGCACACTAAAATGATACTTTCATTTCCACTGCTGAGTTGTGCCAACCTCAGTAAAGATGCCCACATTGCCAAGAGGGAACTCCTTATTTCCAAATCAAAAACCAGATCACTTTTGGAACCCTTGACGGGATTTACTCTCCAGGAGAGAAGGGGGGACATGGACTTACTGAGAGTAAGGGTTGACTATTATACTGTCCATATACAAAAAGAAACAGTATCAGCCACATATGAACCCCAAGTCTTTTGCAGCTTCATTATTACAGAAATTTTACTGAATAAATGCAAATACATGAATCTGTACTGATACAAAAATTAAAAACAAAACTAAATTTTATTTTGTCTATTTAAGCATCCTTCTAGTAACAGCTGATGGAGTCGTTTTACAATCTGGATAAATACAATCATTATTTAAGACAGCTACTGATTGTTTTAAAACAAACAAACAAAAATATAATTACTTGATAATTTTTCTTCTGCAAAATTCTATGCAGGATGATGAAGTCATAGATGGTAGAGGAAAATTAAGAGAACGTACAGGAATTCTACCTTTCCATTACTGAAAAGGTTTGCATTTGTTAAGTGAATCAAACTTGATGACCTGCAAAATTTATATGAGACTTCTACATAATACATCATCACAGATAAAAATATGTTTCTAGAAATAGTTTAGGCAAACAAGCGCCTTTTAAGTCTGACTCTACAAATAGCTTTTGGCATACTTGTGTTTCAAAGGGTCAAAAATAATCAAAAACTTGCCATCACAGACAGAAAACAGCAGAGAGGAAATCAGAGAAAGACACTAAAGTTAATAAAGTGGGGTTGATAAGTTATTTTAGTAAACTCTACATGTTGGAAGCATAACAATACTATATATGTAAAAACCATGTTATTTTGGTCCTTACACCACTGTCATAACTAATTATAGCAATACATCAGCATATGTGACAGATGCCAACAGTGGTAGCATATATAGCATTCGAGTATATACATTTCACAAGATACTTTCCACTGTCTTAAGTCATAACAGGAGCAGTTTTGGAAATAATTTGTTACCATTCCTGTACATGTTACTCTCTCATTATTCATATCAGCAACATATGCATTTACAGGTTGTGGACAAGCAGGTAACAACCCACTTACTTATGTGTATTTTAAAAACTGGTGTCATCCCATGATGAATGTAACCATTTAGTTCTCCATGATACCAAAAGTATTTCTAAATATCAGTAACAAGAAAGCATCCATGCAAAATTAACAAGTTGATAAAAATTACATGCTTTTGAAAAAACAATACTGGCATTTGAAAATATACAATGTATAAGTGCACTGCTGACAATGTAACCAAAAAAAAAAAAACCAACCCTGTTGTACTATTCACTGCAGCACACACAGGAAAAAAAGTATCTCTCACAGCAAGCTAGCTACATGCATGCAAGAAAGAGGGTCAGAAAAATGAGTTCATTATTCCTGAATGTCTCCTGAATGTGTTGGTAATTGTAGCTGGCTCGTTCTATGTTTGTATAGGGAATTATTCCCTTTGTGAACTGGATGAATGGGAGACATCTCCACGGGGCAAAGAAGATGATCAGAGAAGCAAAAAAAATTCCAATTACATCCATGACACAACAAACTCTTGGAAAAAAAAATCTCCAAGTGTTTCAAGGCTTTTCAGAGAAGAAGAAAAAACTAGCTTTACAAAGTACCCCTTGAAAAATCATGCAGTTGGACTTATGGTATTTCCATTCCTTAAACAAATAAATATTTGAAAAGCATTTTATGCAAATTCAGTGACGCAAAGAGAAGTAATGTCACAGATTTAAACAAGCCCTGGAAGAAGCCCCCAGGGAGCAGAAGTTAGTCTGCTTTTCACAGATGGCTGTTAGTCAGTCTCTTTCACATCAAGTACACTAATACAAACTGATCCAATTTCCATTAAAAAATACTACTATGACTATTTACTAATCACCACGTAATGTGGCCAAGATGCAAGCCCAGCATACAGTAACAAAGCCTTAAAAATAAAATCAGTAAAAAAATACTCAGGAAGTACAGCTAAGAGGTAATATATTGAATTCCTGAAAAAAATAATTATATTCTCATCATCAAAATTTCCCTCCTATGAAATTTCAGACTGGGCTTGAGAAGAGATGAAATATGCTCTGTGCCTCAGTCAAAAATCCTGGAAGACTGCCATTTTGAAGACAAAATTAGGAATAAAAGAGACACTCCAGTAATAAATGATAATTTCCAGATCTTTGTCTTCCACTCTGTAAATACAGATTAGACTACCCAAAACAGAAAAATATATTCAAACTAAAAAAACATCTCTCAAAAAAATGGAAAATGTATCTAAATGCCATTCCTGGAGCTCTTTACCACAAAACTTACTCATTCCCTATGCAGAATATAAAATATATAAACAAATCCCGAAGTGGTCATGGAATTCAGATCCTTATGGTGACCTTCCCTTCAGTTCCATGCCAGCAGACTGAAAGAAGGAAATGCACTGCTCAGTCTTACAGGAAATTAGGGTCACAAAATAAGTAAATCCTCTACTGAAGCAACAAAAGCACTGCTCTTGTAGAAACAAGTAATGATCATGACATCCAAATGAACTAAAGCTTGAATCATCTTTAATGTACTTTCAAAAATTCAAAGCCTCGGGATCAGAAGAACTCAGAAGAACCTTTACGCATACAGGAGTTCCCTTTAATTTTTCAGGAAGCCTGCAAGTATTCTTAGTGTAACACGTAGTTTATTTTAAAAGCATACATATCTCACCACTGACCTGCTCTAGTTAAACAGGTAACTCATAAGCAGGCTCTCAACTTAGACTATTTTTTTGTTTTGTGATCTAGCTTCTGCAGATGGTGACTTTTGCAAGAGATACTGGAAAACAGATAACAATGGATTGTTTGAAATTAAATGCAGCTCTTACTTCAGGAAATAATTGAGTTTTGAAATGCTTAATCTCAAGGAAATACAGATGATTACAAGTACACAGATGTTTAAACAAATCCTTATTCACTGATGGAAGATGTTAAAGACACTTGAAAGAATTATCTTAAGGAACAAATGTGTTTTAACACAAATAATAAGCCAAACCAAACCAAAATACCTGAGCATGGTTTAGCGACATGTTTTTCTTTGCCCTGCTGCGGACTTCGACATTGAGTTTGAGCTTATTGCTTGGCTTTCACTACTGGCATTTGTAAGCCACTTATACATTTGAAATATAATATATTAATAAAACTTCTTATGCCAAAATGAAACAGTCACTTTCCATTGTTAAATCTGAAAATATGAAACACTTGTTCCAGGGTGGGAAGGGAAATTCTTAAAACAGCACATTTCCAGGCTTACACAGAAACTTCTAAGAAGACGACATTTTCATATTTTGACACAGGAAGTGTTTCTTGGTATGAGGAATACAGAATACCAGATATAGTCAGTGTGCATACAGTGCTTTTTGACTATTCAAAAATATTAATCTGAAGTGATACAAGTCTGATGTAAGTATATTCGTATTCTTGAAATCTACTACAACAGATAACCCAGAGTCAATAGAACTGTTATTTATTATTTTTTATGTAAGTACAGTGTACATTCTACCCTAATGGGAACAGACTTGCAACTTTAGCAGTGACATTAAAACAAACTTAACTATTGACACTGTTGTACCACAGTTATGCTTTTATGCATTTAACAATATTTTAAAATTGAATACAACCAATACAAAAATTAAGGAAATTGAGTTAAAATGAAGATGTAGAGAGCCTCAGACAATGCTGAGTGCTGTGAAAGACACCATGTGGAAAACAAGCATGTAACATTTTAGTCTAGTCCAAGTGAGAGAAGAAAGGAAAGAAAAAAGATACAGTTTAAAAAATAAATTTAGGTAATGCTGTTAAAGGCACTAAGGCATTTTAGAACCTTCTGGAGTGTAAGAGGGGTTGTTTGTCTTGGTTTGGGTGTTTTTGTTTCTCTTACATCAATCAAGGGAAGTTTATTCTCTATTCTTCCAGCTAGAAAATCAGGAAGACTACAGGGATGCAGTACTTGAGTATTTATTGAAAAATGTATAAATAAGCTATGGCTAAATGAAAAATTAAAGCTGAAGACAATTATGCATCGGGACCTGAAATGTTCCTAATTCTTGTGTAAGTAAATTCCATAATTAAAGATCAACTCTTTAAAAATCCCTCAAGAACCAGAACCAAGACTGGCATGACAGTGTTTACCTCACCACCACTGGTGAATTGCACTCACCTTTACAGTAATCTGCGGGATCCTCTTGCTCCTCATCGTCGGACCCTAAAATCTCCTCCTCTGGCTCAGGCGGGGCAGGCTCCGGCAGGGGCGGAGGCGGGGGCGGGGGTGGAGGCGGAGGTGCAGAGGGAGCTTTCTGCTGAGGCTCTGGCCTGGAAATGGAAGAGAGAGCACATTTAGTAAAGAGCCTCCTCACTGGGGTAGCCCAGCCCTTCAGGGGGGATGAAAAACCAGTGAAGCATCTCACGTTCTCACTGTCACCTTTTCTACTTCCCTTGGGACACTAGGGAGGCACAGACAGAGAGGAACCTGGCAAAACCAGGAGCAGGTCGCAAGTGAAAGAGCTTGCAAAAGATACATGAAGTATATAATCAGATACAGACAAGCTTTTGAAATTCCTGACGAGCAAATGAAACGTTAGACCCATCTTCTTGAGCACAACTGAGAAGAAATATTTTTCAAAGAATATCAAGTTATTCATAAGCTCCTGCCTGCTAGCTGAAGTAGGAAAGATCTCGTTAATACACAGCAAGAAACAATCTTCTAGAGACACTGACCCAAATCTTAATTCACTTCTCATCTGTAGCTGCTGCCAACACTATGGAAAGCTGTATCAGTATACAAAATACTGAAAACATCTATTAGAAAGTAGGAGAAAAAACCTTATCTTCCTAGGTAGACTACGATGCTCATCCCAGAGCATATTGCATGCTTTAATACGCACTAATTAATTAAAAAAACCAAAACAAAATCACCAAAGCCTGACACCACCAACCAAGAGATGGGGGCTTTTTTGTCTTGACGCTCCAATTAAAAAAAAAAAAACCAAAAGCAACCAAAGTGAAATGTATTTTATATCCTGTTCCGAAGAAAGCCATACTTGGTACAACTACGAACTACTCACATTTCAAAATTGAGTATTTTCAACAGACTTAACTTCAGGGTTGAAGTGATATGAACTCTTTGTCATATAATTAAGAAAGCCTTCCCCAAACAGGTTGGTGCTGTTATTTTTTGTATTCATATCTCTTACAAATAAAAAGTATATACTTTCCAAATACATTTGCAAAGTAACTTAAAAGCATTTGTCCCAGCAAAAGCTGCTATAACTTACATCTGTATCTACTTCAAATTAACCACATCTAAAAACCACCATATTAACACTATTTTGTCCTTCATGTCATAAAAAACCAGAAATCTGTAATTTGCTGATGTTTCAGCACCTAGAATTAAGATCCAAATACTTCCTTTATCATGAGTAAAAACTGTATTTATGTTTATCCCACTTCTAAGTCTTCTTCCTCATAATTCCTTTTACTTTTAACACACTGTAATTGTTCAAGACAGACAGACAGAGCACGTGGTGTCAAAGGGAACATGGTTGGTCAGAAACAAATTCCACTGGCAACATTCACCACCTGCACAGCAGCTGCTATTATGCCTTTGCTTTACAGGACATCACTGCAAGCTGCATGGAATACCAAATTTATCTGCCTGCTACCCCTTCCAGATAATAAAATTCTTCAGTCAATAAATGGTCAGATTTAAAAAGGAGTATTTTGAACTAATTTATCAATGATTTAACTTATGATGACAAATCTAACGAAGCAAAGAAATTTATGTTATTTTTAACCACATGAAACTAGACAGAATAGAAGAGAAAGAAGGGATCCATTTGTAGGACAAACAATAAATACATTGCACATGCTCCTACTTAAATTATGTTGGTTGTCTGCCTCCCTCTTTCGTTTCTGGCTCCCAACAGATGTCTTTATCTGGTACATTGAGAGGAAAGTAAACTGCAAATGGAAGGTGCAGCAAATTCTCTGACCAGCTAATCTTACTACAAACCAGATTACTGGCCCTCCTGGTTTCATGAACCAGCCTGGTTTCACGGTGTCAGCAAGCTGACAGCTCCCATACCTGATCTGAAAGCTTCAATCCAACAAACCATGGTATAAGGACATTACAAACCCTGAAACTTCATCTGCTAAGCACAGGACCATTTTGGGTACACAGATCAAGAACTATGAACACTTAAAAACTAATGGTTGGACTTGATGGCCTTAAAAGTTTTTTCCAGCCTAAATGATTCTACAAGCAAGAAAAAGAACACATAGTGAAATAGCCTGCACTTCATCAATATATCTGAAAGTAGTGTGCCAGGAATACAGGCACATCCATCAGTGCCTGGACACCTTATTTTGGATGGTACCATCATCTTCCTTTGCTCTGACCACAAGTTTCCATGTTACTATTTTTGTCACATGAAATGGTACAACTACAGAAAAGCCCAGGGTAGGGTAGGGAAATGTAATACGGCGGTGTAAGTTCAAAAATTCATTGAAACTGTGCTGATTTTGGTTTTTATGATAACAATTACTTGCTCTATTTCTTTACATGGCAGAAGTAATATTTTAAAGAGAATCAGAAGCATTTCAGAAATTGAGGTTCACACATTTCGTCACTCATTTTCAAATAAATACTAAGTAATAACAAGAATCTCCCTCTGAGAGAGACAGGAAGTATCCAGCACAGGATCTAAAAAAAAAAAAAAAAAAAAAAAAAAAAAAAAAAAAATTTNAAAAAAAAAAAAAAAGCAAGATAAATTTATTCCTAAGGAAATAGGTTAAGAAAACAGGACTGGTTCTGAGTCTTTCTCAAGCTACTGTATTTGATTTTGGTTTGAAAAGAGTTATTTTTCCTGTCTTCAATCCCAGTTGATTTTTATATTCAGGACTGTTTTCTTACTGTCCTTTGTGGACATCAGGAAGGAAGGAAAGATATTACCATATTTCCTTCTGGAGTTATTTATGACTTTTATCTGCAAATAACAAAACACTGCTTTAAACTGAGGAAGATCTTCGATTTGTCCATTTAGCTTTGCTTGCACCTTTTGGAGCAATCAAATATTAGTAAAGAAACATGAGGGAAGGAAAGCAACACACTGAGTTACATCAGTCTGACTGCTGATTCTGCATTTTTGGCGATTTTTTCCTCTAGCTTAGAATTCTTAGCAAGAGATTCTTATTGTTCTTTAGTTTTGTTCACTTTTACTTTTCTAGGGTGTATGTAGAAATCAAGTCTTCAACACTTCACTTGACGGCTTAAATTCTGCCTACAGGCTGAGTAACTCATCCTGGCATCCCCAATCCTGCTCTTCTGTCAACTCATAGTTCCACAGTGTTAGGACGGACATCAATGAGAGAACTCCAGTTTTGCTATTTCTTAGTAGCCCTTTTATCAAATTGCAAAGATAAGCTACGATGAATGCTTCAACATCTTCATTTGCAATTTATGGCATGAATATACAGTTTATTCAGCTTAGATTTCATTTTTTCCAGTATAGTCTGCTAAAATGCAAATTATTTTTTCTTTTGAGTAATTTTCAAACATCATTGGCATTAAAAAATCCAACCATTTAGAAAGCTGTGACTCACCAACATGTCTGTAATCTCCACTTCCTTTTCAGAAATATAATTGTCAAATACTATCATAACATAAAAAGCTATTCAGCATCATTATTTCAAGTTATTACTCTTTCTTATTCCTAAAATGCTATGTAATGATATGCATTAGGTAGCACATGCATGCAGAGATAAATATTAAACCTGTTTCTCTGAAGTAACTACTTGGTACTCTGTGGTCTACCACTATTAGGTTGCTCATCACCATCCAAGCATAAACACTTAATTAACAGAAGAAGACGACACACCATTTCTTGAGTCTCAGCATTCTGTCAGCAGGTATGCAGAGAACTGACCATCTCCACAGGCTACAATGACAAACCTTATAATTGTATTGAAAGAAACACTACAAACAATTAGCAAACACTAGCCAGCATTTTTTGTCTTTTAATTACTGCCTTTTCCGTGGACAAAAATAAATTTGCAGCAAAGTCCAATCAAAATACAATTAAATCCTATTTTTAAATTGCTCTTAGAGGGAATACTTAGTAAAAGACAAAAGAAAAGCTGAAGTATTTCTCCTCTGCAGTGAACTTGAAGCAAAATACGTCAAAACCCTGCATGGAGTCTTACAAAAAAAATCAGTTGCCCACTGTTATGAAACACATTTCTGACAACTTAATTTTACTGTTCTCCCTCATGGACATGTTGCTCCATGCTCCCACTGGGTAACAGCCAACACTAAAAGCAATCTCCTTAACATTCAAACCTTAAAATGCTGAGAAAATTATACTATGAGAAATCCAGAAAAATCCGTTCATTTTTTGTTGTTGTTGATGTTGTGGGGTCATTTGCTATTCTTCTGTTCTGGAAAAGGTAACAAAAGAGCAGTGAGAGTGATTAAAATCACAAAATGCCTTCCATATGTGAAGCATCTGAACATACCAGAAGTCTTCAGCCAGGAAAACAAGACAGCAGAGTGCTTCAAAATCTTGAGAGATACAGAGAAAGCAAATAGAAAATGGCTGTCTGCTGCCTCATCCCACACAAATTGGGCCAAGTTGACAGAAAATCCAAAGAAAAAAAAATTACTCATGCAATATGACATTAAAAACTAAAGCGAACTTTTTTCCCTTGGATATCATGGATAAGAGAAGTTAGTGAAGTTCAAATAGGGCTCAAAAAAACTCATGGAAGAAAAATCAACTGATGGCTAACCCAGGAGCGCCTTTGACTCATGAAGCCCAGCAGCCTGAGACCACTGGATGTGGAACAGTATTCCACACGCTGGAGCCCAACCCTGCTCTCCTCCCCAGGCAACTGCTCCTGGCCAGAGGGAATGTAGGTACACCTCGGGTCTGTCCTCGTGCAGTCACTTCATCTTCAGACATTCCTTTCTTTTCCTCAACAAATGAATGATTTCCATTACTAAAAACCAAAGCAGATGTCAGGCCTCTTTATCCAAAACACTCATAGACAAAAAGTATGTTTTTATTATAAAGTAATGGATAAGAATGTCTTGCAGGCAAGACTGCTACAGAACAAGACTACCTGAGGAAAATCCTCATGTTTAGGGGAATAGGCATACAACAGCAGGAGTCCTTCTCTATTAGCACTGTTCTGCACACACAGTGACTACTAAAACCTGCACCCGATTCTCCTACCTTTAGGAAAGCATTGTCTCAGAAGGAAACAGACTGTGTCAAATAAAAAAAAAAATTGGGAGACAGAAGGTGGTCAGATTAAGCTAAGAACTACCTCAATGTGAGAGGAAAACAAAACTCCCCTTTAGGATTTTCAATGAACACAACCAAAGACTTTTTTTGCTAACAGAAAACGCAATTAAAATTAGGTTAAATGATTTCCTCATATATCTAATAAAATAAAATATGGAATAAACTATATTCTAACAATGTCATGAACCTTTTGACATGGCCACAGAGGTTCTACGGGGAATTTCAATCTGAAGAGGTAAAAAGAGGAAGCAAGAGGGAGGGTGAGCATCAGAAGAATTATGCTGTAAGCCTCCTAAGAGATGGGAGCTTTACAAAATCTACTAGTGGGTGTGGGTCCATCTGGAAGGAGCTCCAGCTATGCTTCTCTCCAGCTCCAGAAGGCAAAAGCTTTCATGCTCTCATGGGCAAGGCTCTCAAGGCTCTGCAGAGTTAAAAGTCTGAAATCTCTATACACAAATTTCTCACAGCTGTTATTAATTTGTTAAAGACTCAGCTATTTGGATCTCTTTCTCATTTGTTCAAATGGTGTCTGCTTTATGAGCTGAATTCTTGCCTGTTCTTTTTTCCCAAATGCAAATTTAGCTTAATTAGACAGGTGCCTTCTAACACTGAGCTCTTTGAACTGGAGGCAGCCTTAAATGGAGGCTTTCTAAATAAATCCACACACATAAAACAAACAACAAAAAACGTAAGAAAGATCAAAATAACTCTGAAGTTATCGCTCAAGGAACAAAATTATGTTGCATGTTTCAAGTAAGATATTAAGTGGATTATAATTCACAATATTTTTAAATTTTAATAGTTATGCTAAATTATTTGTAATTTAATCATTATTTTTAATTATGCCAGAGGTCATCTGACTGTTTTCAGAAACAAAGTCTACAAATCCAGAAGGAAACAGGGCATAAGGAGATGTGTTTTTAATTAACTCCAAGAAACTGTTGATGTGAACTTCCAGGGACAGCTTTGCTTTACATGAAAAGCACTATTTGTGTTCTTCTTGTAGTACAAAACTGTACTACAATCTCCAATTCTAGAAAATTTATGCATAAAAAGAGAATGCTGGTGACATACCAGCAAGCATTAAGCAGTTTCTACATCTGGTCATTATCAAACAAAATTATCATTCCTCCTGGGACTGTTAACATGCCTTCCAAAGATACCATCCTACCATCAAACATTAACAGAAGCACCAGTAAAAATCCATCCCAGAACAGAGCAGGCTGAGACACAGTAGGCTTCTGTAACCCCAAATAGCAACATAGAATGAATTTTTCATTCCCATCTTGCTTACTAGTCTTTTGGAGGCCACCTTGGGCACACTCAGAAGTCCAAGTGAAATGCCAAGGAACACTGCCTTCTTCCATTCAAAACAACAGCTACTATAAATAAATGCCATTTCACGCAGCAAGTACTGCAGTTTTACCACGCCACCGCCCCAGCCCATCATCACAGGAAGCACATCGCCATGGGCAGAGCTGAGGGGACCCAGCAGCAGGCTACCATTACATCAAATCACACCTGGGATGAAGAAGTAAAGTTTGCCAAGCTCAGGAGGCAGCTCTTACGGCCCTTCTCTGACACAGTTACAGCAAGTTCCCAGAAGTAACTGGTTTCAAGCTATGAAAGTCAATCCCAAATGAAATTTTGTTCTCAAACAAACGCGATTCTGTTAAACTGTTATTAAGACAGTCAACCAGAAGACAAATATACCCAGAAAGCCTCACGTTTAATTGGACTTGCCAAAGTAATATGTTTTCTTCCTCAAATACTGTTTTTCTCACAGAGTTGTATTTTCCAGATGAGTCATCCATTACGGACTTGCAAAGGAAAAAAAGTCAACAGTTAATTAAAAAATAAAGACCCACCTGGCAGCACGAAAAGAAAATACACAAATAGATACTCAGCAGCTTGCACCTAACCTTATTTCTAGTCACCAGTAAAGTGCTGTAAAGGCTGAGAATGTTAAAATCATAGAATACCTTGAGTTGGAAGGAATCAACTAGCATCATCAAATCCAACTCCTGGTCCTTCAGGGGACAGCCCCAGAAATCATATCATGTGCCTGAACATTTTGTCCAAATGCTTCTTAACTCTGTCAGGCTTGGTGCTGTGACCATTTCCCTGGGATTCCAGTGCCCAAACACCGTCTGGGTGAAGAACTTTTTCCTAATATCCAACACAAACCTCCCTTGACTCACTTCATGCCACTTCCCCAAGTCCTGTCACTGATCAGGAGAGTGAAGAGATCAGAAACACACCTTCTGCAGAAGAGGTGACTGTCAGACCCAGCTTCACAGAGGCATCAGGCACTGGGCACCCTGAGAAGAGCTACACTTACCATCAGGTTTATGTGGATGGAGGTCCCTGTCACAGCTGTGACTCCATGCAGTGACTCCAGCAGCTACTGGGGAATGAGCTCTGAGTTGTGACCAGACCAACCCTGAGCCAGTGTTCACTAATGAGACTGGAGATCAGGGTGCCTCTTTGTGCCCTTCTGCACCAACTACTGAGTCTGTCCATTGCCTCTGCTAGCAGCTCCCAGACATCACAGTCTGGTGCCTGGTTCCTGGGGTGCACGTACTTGATTCTTCCACTCCGCCAGTGGAATGGCCTCCTATGGAGAGGAGCTTTCTTCATGCCCTATCTGCCTGCTGTGGTTGCTTGCACTCACTAGGGGCTACATTTCATAACCATGGGGGTGGTTGCACTACATTTCAATCCCCCACTGCTGCTCTGGGAACACCCAAGTCTCATCAGTAGGTCCCACAAGAGCTTTTGGCTATCATAAATTAAGAAATTCCAAAGCTTCTGGCTACCACAAATTAAGAAATTCCAAAGAGCCAAAGAGGAGAAACACACCTGTCATAAATCCATGTACTATGTACCGATCAATGGAGAACACAGTTTCTTATATGTGCATCCTAACATGTCAAAATGAAACCTCCACCTGAAGTACGTCAGACATGGAATACCACTCCAGTGCAATGATAAAAAATTAGTTAAAAAATAAGCTAATCTCATAAACCACACATGAAGCTTCACCTTCTTCACATCCTCTTGCAACACAAGTCCCTTCTCATGCTGCACAGCTTCTTCCTCTATCTATGTACAGGAACATCCACTTCTGACTAATAAGACGACCTGACAGAAAACACTGGTAGTGACAGAAATGGCCACTATTTTGACTTCTTTTCCCTCTCACTACAGCCGCACGATGGATTACTTTTAACAGAATGACTCACAAGTGTATAAATGGAAATTAATTTTTGACTTTCTTTCCGGCATGTTATGTTGTAGTATTTAATTTCTGCCTTTCTCTTTGGCATGTTAAATTATAGTGTCTCTAGTCTTTCTATTAATAAGATATATTCAGAAAACATGCTGTTGTTGCTTCAGTATCCTATAGTTGCCACTAGCAACAAATTTACAAGTTTTGAAGGAGAGGGGGAAGAAGCACTCTCTGCTCTCTAACAGCCCTAACTGACCCTGGAGAAGTTAGCCAATTTAACTTGATTTGGCACCAAAACCACTTAAGTAACTGACCCTTTGAGGTCAAATATGGACTGAAATATGAATTCATAACTAAATTACAAAATATGGGATTTAGTCTTTATCACAAGACAGTAACTCCTTCAAGAAGTATATATTCCATTTATAGAAACAATATGAAGAAAACTGAAGACAAATGTAGCAAAATGAGCTGAAGTAAACCAATAAATGCAGTGTTTCACACCCTTTTTAACCTATTTAATTGTCTAGTAGAAAAGATTTCATAGGAACAGTAAAATTGTAACCCTTCGCTTAATATCAAACGCAGTCAGTCAAGCAGCAGAGTACCTCTTGCCTTTGGTTGGTTGGTTGGTTTTTTTCTGACCCCTAAAGCACCCTGGTAAAATGTAATCCTGACTTCATGTGATCATCTCAGTACAAAAATGCATTTTTCATGTCCATGTTTACTTAGTGTTTAAAAGACCCATTCATCCTGTTAGGTGTGAATGCATCATGCCCTGGATTATGTCTGGGAACTCAGTTCTTCAGGCAATGAGAAAAGGGTAAGCAGACAGGCATTTTGGATTGGACAAACACTGAGGGACGTAACTGGCAGGTGAAAAAAACAGAGCCTGAAGGGAACAAGGTTACATGACTAATTAGAAGCAATTAGAAGAACCTCTGCAGCAAATACAAACATTTGCTGCAGCGATAAATTCCAAATGCACCAGCTGGAACTCTACTGATACCTAGCTTCTCCTCGTTAACCTTGCTTTCAACAAGCTGAAACACGCATCTTACATGAACTCTTTACATTAACAATCATAACTCCTTTTCACTAACAGGGTTTCTTTCAAAATAAAGAATTAATCTCAATCCTTCAAAAAACACACAACTCCTCTCCCAAACTTCCAAATTCCAGTAGCATTTCCTCTATAAAACAAGAGTTTTAATAAATCACTTCACAATTCCTACTAGCATTTTATGAAAGTACCCAGCTTGCACTGCAGTATCAGTAAAACTGATAAAAGAAAGTTAAACAAGCAACTCAAAACATTTAAACTTAATTATTAGACGTAAGTAGCAAAGATGCCTATCATGCAAAAACTTTTTGCTAGTTTTCAACAGTCAGTTATATTTTTCCATTTTGGGTATATGTGGTCATAAGTAAAATGCATGAAATTCTGCTTTGAGTTTCTCTCTGTATATTGCTCATTCATGTTAAATTAAGCATTGATTTTCCTAACAGAAATAAATAAAGGCAGCAAAAACATTGCCAAGCCTAGCTGCAGTCGAAAGCAAGCAAATGGAAAAATCACAGATATGTTTTTCACAAAACTCATTCTCACCAACACAGATAAATAACAAGCAGCTGGTTTTAGCTTCATGACCATTTAATCTTTCTGTCTTCTTGTCTTCATAGAGGCAGTAACAATTATTACTCTTCAGACACATGAAAATACAGGTTTTATTTGGATAATTTTGATAAACTGATCTTTAAGAAAGCAGTTACTTAAGCTCCTTGGGTTAAAAAGTATCTTTTTTTAAGTGCCTAGATCTCTGATTTTTTTGTTGTTGTTGTTAGTTTACTTTTCATACTTCTTAATGCAAAACTTAAGTTGATCTCTTGTCCAACAACCTCATAGAACATGGCATCTTTTATTTATTTTATGCACATGATGTTTCCAAAAGCCACTCCATTCAGCATGCTCTCATGTCACATTCCCTCAATGAAGAGGTCATCATTCTCAGTCTGTAAGACTCCTCCACATGCCCTTTGACTTTCCAGATGTTTCCAGGGAAATGCCTTTCCATCTCTTATTCCTATCAACCCTTTGTCTTGGGGGCTGGAGAGGCAATTTTGGAGCTTTCCATTATTTTTACAGCTTGCAAGTGAAGGACCTTTCATTTGACTGGATCTTCAACAAGCAAGCAGCCACTTCAGTAGCTAGGAAAGTCACCCAGTATTACAGAGCACCATCCAGCTGGCTTGAATAAAGCAATTTTGGATACTAAACACTGTGACAATTCCTGTTGAGATTTTCACAATCTATTTTGTGTCAGCAAGTCTGAGAATAAAGGTTATCAGACCATCTGACTCATCCCAGCCCTGGCATGCTTTACCTCACAGCATGGATGCTGGATGACTCACTTATTGGAATATTCCTATTTGCAACAGCAAGAGAGTCTCATCCATGGTGGAAAAGCATTCAAGGAATCCCAGCTGTCATGATATCCCAGATGAACTGTCTCCCTTGCAGAGAAGATGCAACTGTTCAAGAGGCACCTGCCTCTGAGAGTGAGATCTTTCCATATCCTGTGTCTTGCTACCAGAACGCTGTGACTGAAGCTTCCTCTATCAGGGCAGTAAACTCTACAGCTCAGGAAAGGAAGCTCACCTTGTAAAGCTAAATTCTGGACCCAGTTTACAACAGGAAGTGGACAGCAACTATTATTTTCATGAGGCTACACTTCTTTTCCAGGGGTAACCTTATCTCAGGGCTTCTCAAGGAAGGACAATGGTGTCTGCTGCACCTGCTCCCACACAGAGCTGTCTGAAAAACTGAACAACTTTCCTATTCCACATTTCAAAAGTCAAATGAGCAGGATAACTGGCACAGCACAATAAAGATCAGAAACACTGTGGTGCTGAGTTCTAATGGCAGTAAAGGACCACGAGAGCACGACTTCAAACCCAGGACATTTTACAAGCAGAAACTGAGGTCCAAGGAACATGGCAATCTTACTGCTGCTGAAAATGTAAATGTTTAGGTTTTATGCTGGTGACAAAGCTTCTGATCTGACTGGAGCTAAAACTATGACACACTACATGTTTGTGATGTGCCACTGCCACAACTTTCACCGAGACAGTGTCAAAGGCAGCTGAAGTCTTCTTTGCCATTGGCTCAGTAACAAGCCTCAGAGAAGTCTTCAAGCTATTTAGACTCTCAGCAATAATGAATGGAGAAGAGCTGAAGGAAACTCTGAGTTGAATCATTGTGTTTCAGAAGACAAGGCTAAGAACTGGAAGCATAGCAGGTTCATCTCCCCTTAGGTACCTATAATTACTGCAGAAGCAAAGTTGGTTTTCTTCTCCTAAATGAAGATGTGTATATGCAGTCAGTGCCACTGTGCACACAGGCTATCACTGAGAGTTTTGATTTGCTAAACCTCTGAAAACATGATAGCTGAAGCACAGGCTGATTGCAGGATGGGATGGAGATATTCCACTATAAAATGAGACATGCCTAAATCATCAGCATGAGAAGGCAGCCAAGCCTTGGACAGCTGTAAAATCAAGCTTAATCCTGATTGATAGTGTGGGTGCCAGACATAGGAAGAGGCTAATATTCTTCCATGAACATTTTATCTACTTGGATTTCTACAAGAGTCCCAGCTAGGGTAAATCAGTTCCCTTTAGACATTTGATGAATTGTTGCTAGGCAACATCAGACACAGACTAACTGTATAGTGCCAGGGTTGGGAAATAAAGATGATGATTCATAGGGATGAACAGAGCCCTTCACACTCCTAAAGAATACTGCTTCCAGCTCGGTTCATCTTCTCAGAACATCCCACTTCACTGAGGTGGAGCAAGTACTTTGCACGTAGGAGGAATACGGAAATTCGAAGAGATCATAGAATCATTTGGGTCAGAGAAGATCTTTAAGGTCATCAAGTCTAGTCATTAACCCAGCACTGTCAAGTCCACCACTAACTCATGTCCCTAAGTGCCACATCTACACATCTTTTAGACACCTCCTGCGCTGGTGACTCAACCACTCACTCAACAGTCAAGATGAGCAAAGCATCACCCTAGTCACATCAAAACTGCAGGCTTAAGAACTCCCTCCCCTTAATGACTCCCAGTACTAAGTACCTCTGAAGGATAACAGAGAGTTGAAAGAACAAACAAGCAAGGATTATCTTTTGGAAATCCAGAAATAATAAAGAAAACCAGAGCGAAAGGACTGCCACAAAAAAAAAAAAAAAAAAAAAAAAAAAACCAAAAAAAAAAAATTTTTCTTTAAGTCCACGAAGACCTTTGTGAAAATTATTTGAAAGGATTTCAGAAGGTGAAAACTAGAATGAAAAGGCTAGGAGACTACGCCTCAGCCTATTTTGCCCATTTTGCCTCAGTACAAAACTTCCTTTGTCCTCAGTACATACATAAGTCTCCTTGCTATTTCCATGCAAATACAGCAGTTATAACTGTGCATATATTTAACAGTGGCTTTCTGTAATGTTAGATAAAACTAAAACTTAATTTTCTATTGCAATCAGCAAACAATAGGTTTCAATTTCTTTTGTTAGATGTATCTACTTATCCAACAAATTTATAAAAATTGCTAAATGTTTCTGTGCCTTGAAATACATTTCCTGTCTAAAAATGTAGGTCTGCATCTCTTCCCTTGCATAAAAATACCAACCACAGCACAGCATCAGCCTTTCTCCCAGTGCCACCACGTTGCCATGGAAACTGGAACCGATTTCCACTGCCAACATAGGTTCCATGTAAGCAGGAAATGAGCTTAAGTAATATTTATATAATATGTAACAGAGAACATATATACAACATTTAGATTGCATTGGATTGCGCTCCAGACTGGCTGAAGCAGCTTTAAGTATTCTCAGACTGTTTCTATCAGACATACAAAGTATATTTTTATTATTAGCCTCAAAAGCATAGCATAGGAAATGCACACATATGTGGAATTCAGTATATTCCCTTCTCCTTGTTTTCATTCAAAAAGACAGACAAGCTCCATACTTCATCAGTAAATAAAATCACGTGTTCTTTAATTGCCCTGTGAAAAAACTAGAAGTTAATTTATTCCTTTAAGAGCCTTACTCTCAAAAAGGCAAGATAGGAGACTATGAAGGCTATTTTGTGTAACACAATCTGAAACAAAGGAAAGCCAACCTAACCTTCAGCATTGCCCTTCTTTTAATAGAATGCCTTTCTTCTCTTTCCCTTCCTTTAATACATGCCTTTCTTCTCTTTCCCCTGCCCCCTTTAAAAAAATTTCCTGTAAAAATATTGTCATAAAAACACTGTCCCACAATTCTGGTGGAGGTTTGGTGTTGGTTTTTTCCTCTGAATACAAGCTGTGTATGCCCACAGTCATAAGAAGGGACCTCTGGAGATCATCTGGTCCAACATCCTTGCTGCTCCAGCCAAACCACCTAGAGCCAGCTGTCCAGAACCATCTCCAGATGGCTTACTTGGAATATCTCCAAGGATGGAGATTCTACCACCTCTCTCACGGGCAACCAACCCGTGCTGGTGCTCAGCTTTCAGCACCAGGCATGAGATCAGGAGACACATTCAAACTTCTAAACAGCAAACAACCCACTGAATGATGCTCAAAATACATTTTCAATACCAAAAATAACTTTATTAGGCAGCTTACTGTAAAATTACATAACACAAAATACCTTTCAAGCCTATTTAAAGGGGTAGTAAATGTTGCAGAGACTTTCATGTAGAAGAAAAAAAACTAAGTCTAATTTCCCTCACCTCTCTTAGAATGCTGTTTCAAAGGTTAACATGTTTTGAAAAGAACTACTGGTCTTAAGCAACTTTTTTTCTTTGGTCTGGAAGAATTTCTTACTAGAAATATGAGAGTGGGAGACACAGAGGCTACACATATCATCTACGTGCAGACAGCCTGAGGAAGACTCAAAAGCTGATTCAAATCCTTGATCTGCACAATCAGAAGCATAATTTTTACTTCAAGTAGCTAGTTCTTCCCTATACCATAAAGCCAGTACCCAAAATTTATTACTAGAGCCAAGTCTTACCATCTTTCTCACCTATATAGCCTTTCTTCCAAACAAAATGCCTTTAAATTGCAAACATTAACTGGAATGAATTATCTTGAGGGCAAGAATCCCATAAAAAGGAGCAGACCCAGGAACTTAAGCACAATGTTATTAAAAAGGCTATTCTAGGTCAGTTCAGTGATCCACAAAGACCAATAACCTATATTTAGAAAAACAGCTACATGCAGATGTCAAAGGAAAAGCATAAGAGCAAACTAAGCACATGGGGATCCTTCCTCCCATAAGCAGTTCCGTGGCCTCCAGAAAATGGCAGCTCAGAGGCACCAGATGGGATCCCTGTGTATTTAGTAACTCCTAAACACTTGATGTTTACTCTATAAATCTACCCAGTTCCCCTCTGCGCAAATGGAAACTTCTAACGTCCATCTCGTATGGCATGGCATGAAATTCCAGAGCATACTCACACATTTTCCGAAAGATCATCACCTCGTGTTTGTTCTGTATCTGCCATCTCGTAACTTCAACTGATATCCTCTGATTCTTGTCCTGAAAGCCTGCGAACATTCATTCTGCAGTCACCTTCTTCCTGGCACACAATTTTAGAGACATCTACTGTACACCCTCTGCCATCTGTTTGTCAGCCTTGAAGAGTCCTACTCAATTTTGTCTTTCCTCACAGGAAAGCTGCTCTACAATTCAAGATCCTACCCTTCACTCTTCCCTGAACCCTGTCATGCTATACTCTTTGTATGCAATATTCCACAAGCAACATGTGGAGGGTGTATATTTTAGTACAATGACATTTTCTACAATGTTGTCTCCTCCTTTGTTTCTAATCATGTATTTGCCTCTTTTTATCACTACTGAACACAAAACTAATGCTTTTATGAAACATCTATTTCAACAGTAGTTCCCTAAATAATGATTATCACCTCAGAATCCTTTATTTTATATGAAAAGTTATGATTATTTTTCAGTGTGCACTGCTTCAACATTTACCTAGGCTGAAACTCATTTACCATTTTGACATCCAAAATGCTGGTATGAGTATAGTGAACGGGGGCCTGATGCAGCTTTTTTGACCAAGATCCAGCAAAATAAAAATGAAAAAGAAGAAATGCATACACTTCCATCACATAGTATCATCAAAATGAGGTTTTTTGTATCTTCTGGAAAACAAAGATTTGATTGGTTTTTTGTTTGTTTCTAACATCCTAGGTCTACCACTAGCTCTTATAACTGTGACTCCCCAGAACTGTCTCATTATTTTCTAATGAGAGTATGATTACAGTATGAATTATTAGATCTTTAAATAGAAGCAGATTAATCAGTAGCTCTAAAAGGAAATGGCATTTCCTTTTAAAATATCATTTTACATAAAAATTATTATGTATCTTATGAATTTTAAATAAGTAAGAGTCTAGAATTGTAAGAGACCTGAAATTAAAAATATTTACCTAAGTCATATACAAAGACTCCAGCTCTGCTTTAGTTAACATTGGACAGCTCCACAAAACATATGCTTTGCAAGAGAATGCAAAGAAGACATAGTCTCTAAAATAATTTTATCTTTGGCTCAAAGATACTACTCAGGTGTCATCTCTCTTGAAAAGAACATACGCAATTTGTAATATAACCTGGGACTTCAAAATAGTCATCGCATCCACAGAAATTCAAGTTTAAAGATGAAATAATTGTGATTGACAGGAAGAAAGTATCAACATGAAATAGTAGGTAATACAGACTAAATTAAAGAGAACAGTGTTCATAATCACAATTCTGAAGCCATATGCCAGGAAGATAAAATGTACCTAACTAATTTAGAAAGGTGAGGAGACTAGAAACTAGAACTTAGAAACCTAGTTGACTTCAACTGTCTACAACAATGGCAGAAAAAAGGGGCAATTTACACATTAGGCAACAAGCAAAAAATAGGTATTTCATTTCAAATTAATAAGTGCTATATTAATGAATGAATAAACTTTATTAAAAATAATTTTGCATTTTTATGGGGAGATTATAACAATTGAGAGACAGGGCTACTTAAATTCCAGTGATAACTGTTCACACTCCCAGAATACGAATAAAATGAACCAATGTCACAAAATTAAGTTGTGATCAGAAAAACTGTACTTCTCTGAAAGCAGCTGCATTAATAATATCCTAGTGACAATAGGTAAAGATAATTGAGAACTATTTTAAAATCAATCGTTTGGGCTTCCTTGTTAGCTATTTGCAGAAGCCAAGGATCAGTGTAGGCCAGACATGTCCAAGCTTAAAGCAGATTTTAGCTTAGCAGTCTAGAGAAGACAGCAGTTTCTTCAGGCAATTTATAAATTAGTAGAAGTCTTCCATGTGTTTGTAGCAAGGCAACATACTGAAAATTTTATTAAGTTTTGCAGTGTAGTATGTTTTATTTTAATTTACTTATTACAACTGCAAAGAGACCTGGATTTTATAATGTTATTTATTATTTTTCAGGTGACTGGAATATATCCAAATAAAGATCCTACAAAATTATAGCAAGCTGCATCTTAATCTAATAATATAAAAAAGTAATTTTCCTTCAGCTATTTCTGTACAAACTGCTTTTCTCAGAGATGCCTGTTATTTACCTATCATTAAATAAAAAGTAAAAAATTTTTATGTATCATTAAGATCTATAAAAATGAATAATGAACCAATTCTAGTTTGAAAGCAGCTGCTTCTTCGTGCAAATGAGAACTCCAGCACCAGAGTGATCTTTGTTCACATAGTCTGACATTCAGCAGCATTCTCAGCTGTACCTTCCACAAAAGGTGTACTTTCCACTGCACATGAACAATGTATACGTGTCAGTACTGTGAGGAATTTTAAGATAAACTGGGCAAAATACATACATACAAAATACAGGGGTAGTAAATACAACTAAATGAATAGGAATGAATCCTTAAATGAAAACTGCTTTCTAAACATAAAATACTAGTTTGCACTTAAAATTCATGGTAAACCTCAGGAAGCTTGCTCTGACTTTCTTAAAAATTTTTTTCTGTCAGACCCCACTGGAAAAAGCACCACACTGCCTTATGTGCTAACACACAATTACATGTAGTTGAAATGGTTTCAAATAATACTTCATAATAATCCATGACCAGATGCAAAATTGTTATTATGAAGTGGGGTTTAAGCCCCGTGGATATTTGGTGTTCGTTTGGGGCTTTTTTTCAATCTGTAGAGTAAAATACAAATGTAAGCTAGGACACGGATAGGTGAAGGAATACTTCCCTGCTGTCTTCAAGGCTTTGCTCACTCCAGCCACTCCACACAGAGCCTTCAGCTGACCCAGCCCAGCAACAGCAGACAACAGTCATAAGATATAAACAGGAAGACTCATTCATTTACTTCCTGTAAATTTTCTGACTCTGCTAAGTGTTTAGATCAATTAAATGAAAACAGAGACATCAGAAATGTGACTTACCTCATGTTTTCCTGCCTGGTTCTGAACTGTGACTGGAACTGCAGGTACAATGGCCTCCACTAAAAGAAAGGCTTTTGGTTCAAGAGTGGAGATCACAGCAAGAGGAGTATGTAGGCATAAAGATTTTACTTCAATTGAGAGGTAAAAAAACCCTTCATTGTTTTGCCCCTTCAGCCTCTGCCCCTCCTTTTTTGCCATTTATTTCAGGCATTTATCTCTGGTAATTATATTTAATACTCGGTTAAGTGATACACTACTCCCATGAAAGCAAACCACAATCTTCCTCACAAAATGTCAGGAACAGACAAAAATTAAGCACCCCCTCTCCCCTTTTGCAAAGTATAGGCTGGTTAAGGGCCTATGAAAAACTAATTTGCAAAACATAGTTCTTAAAACTCAACCGATATGTAAAGGAAGGACCAGAATGCATTATCACTCTGGGTACTGCAACTAAATGAAAATGTCAAGAATACACACATACACAAGCAAAGGAACATGCACACACAACACCAACACAGATGCCTCAAAAGATACATAATTTTGAGGGCTTTTCTACCTTTACAAAAAACAGATTTGATACACAGCCACCACACAATTTCTAAGCTCCAGGCGTTTTTTACTCTGTCAGATATAACAAAAGCAAAAGATAATCATACTAATTCTGTAGATGACAAAATTTTGCAAGAAAATTTTGTTCAGGTTGAGGAAATTCTCAGGAACCAGAAACAATGTGAGCAAAACTGCTGTTACAGTTTAAAAAAAAAAATGGCAATAATTCGCATTGCAATCGATGTGCAGTGCAAAATGTTATGTTGACTCCACAGTGAAATAAAACAGTATTATTTGCTCCTTACAAAACAAATCCAGGATTTCAGGGTCACACAAATACTGGGGGTGAGGACCTCAGGAATCATAGCATGAGACTTTATTCCAAATGTCCTCTACGAAACACTGAAAATTATCCGAAAACAGGTTTGAGGGAAATTCAAAGCTTTCCATTTTCTTTAGATTACCTGTCAATTGTATATTTATATCTGGCTTGGGAAGGATTTTGTTTTAAAACTGAAATGCAGCAGTCAGGCTGCATGCTTGTACAGGAATGGTTCTTTAGGAAAAAGTAGAAATATTGGAAAACATAACTTGTTTGTTGCACTGTTACTTCTTATGCTCTACTTACTGTTGTTTAATTAATTCTTTTAGAGTTACAGGTTTAATTCTTTAGAGAAAATGAGAATCAGGATGCACGTACTCTTAATGCTACATGTGACTACACCTCAGAGAGAGCTCAAACTACAGCATTCTCTTACTCATACATGCACTGTAAACTGAATTAATCACCTGAAAGGCAGCTGCAGACTGCCCTGTCTCCATTCCCAGAGGTGGAAGAGCCAGGACAGAAACAAGTGAAGGGGTATGGCCTGCAAAGCCATACTTTTTTTAATACAGAAGAGAATACTGGTGTGGCAACACACGTGAAATGAGTTGCTACATTCTGGTTTTCTCAGCTTCTGACAGTTCTGCAAGGCTAAATAACGGAGCATATGATTCCATGCCTAAAAAAGGTTTATGGATATAGACTTCAGAGAAATCCCCACAATGCCTGTGATACTCTGACATTTTGGTTTTTTAACTTAAACTACATTGCCCTTTGAAAGATACTGGAAGAAATTCACTAGTGGGAAGTAATTCGCTGCTGGAAAAGATCAATTCTAAAAATGAACAGACTGCCTGAACTGTTAAAACTCCCAGATTTACCAATCTACCTGAAAAGCACAGGTATTTGAAACATGATCATTTTATTTAGCCTATGGCCAAAAATAAAGTAACAGTTCTTCTGCGTGCTTCCTTCTTCTATCTCAGATTAAGTAACAATTAGGAACTAAGCCCAAATGACCTACAATAATTTGCTCAACTTAAAATTTCACATAATTTTTTTTACTGTAAAACTGCATGAGCTTAAATAAAACTAGCAAATTCAACTTCTACAAGCTAAAAACTACCGTAAATCAAATTTAAAGGGCATATAATGATTGTGTCATTAAGTATGCTGCTGCACTAGTGACTACAAAGACTGGACAAACTCTTCTGCAAGAAGTTAAATGCTTAAGGTCAAAGAGAGAATGTGGCCATGAACAATGTGTTGTTCCATATTTTTCCTCTATATCAAAATAATGAAAAAAAAATCAAAAATAGCAAGTAACTTAAAAAATATATTTTCTTAGAAATGCACGCTTGCAGGTCTCATTTTTACAGCTCAATAACCAGTTCAAACCAAAGGAGGCCAAGTTTTCCAGAACTAGCCTCCTAAAATAAACATGCAAAAAGGACAGGAAAGTTCAAAAACTACTGCTGCAAGAGTGTATGAATAGAACAGCAAGTGACAGTTTTGGAAGTCTGCTTTCAAAACAGCAGAATCTGCCCTCAATTCTCCCAGGATAGGGTCTGCAATTAAAACATGTCTGAATACAGGGTCTAATCCACACTGAAAACTTATAAATGTGGGCACACTCTTCTGCCACGATAAGCTATACTTCAAAAAGACTTAAAAAACCTAACTCATAACACAAACAGCTCTTAAGCTGTTATCTCTCTTACTCCTCACACCTAATCTACAATAATTTGGAAACATCGCAAATAATTATATAATTTAGAAAGGACAAATAATTCTGAATAGTAGGATAAAAAAATATTTTATGAAAACTTTAAAAGGACAGTCAAACATCGAAATGCAAAATAAAGTCACTCAGCATTTTTTATAGGACTCAGCCTTCACCTGTAAGTGTATCATGGTGGTGTTAAAACTGTAAAGGCCTGAAGATAAGAACACCAAAAATCTTTTAATAAACAGTTCTTGATACGGGGAATGATAAGCAGGCTAGTAGTCAGGCTCAGTGTTCTTCAACCAGACTGATAGTAAGTTGGTTCTTGTTAGAGCTGAGGAAAAAGCTCTAAGCCCAAAGATATGTTCACTTTTCCTAAGTAATTTGATCTAATAAAAGCATAAGGTATTCATTAATTTTAACAGTTTGCATTGCAAAGTTATTTCAGAAAAACACTCTCTTGCCTGTATCCGCCCAGATGATGGACATAGCAATTATGTGTAGTTGGAACAATGATTCTTCCGCACACAGACAACGCAGAAATCTTCAGATAAAGGCTCACAGATTTGACTTCATTTCTCCAGGAGGTGCCTTTCAGCACTTCCTCAGTGTCAGCTGCTCCAGAACAACACCTCCGAGTTCACTACAGGAAGACCTCTCCAGCAGGCTGGCTGCCAGGCCCTTGGGCTCAGCTCCATGTCCCGCTGCCCAGCACATCCACTGGCTTTCCGCAGGGTGAGATCTCCACGCTCCTCTCTGGCACTGCATCCCAGGAGCTTGGGAAGAGCACGCAAGTGTGAGAAGTGCCTGAGCAGGTACACACTGGAGAGCACAGCCAGCTCCAGGCACAGCCACCCCAGGCACAGCCTGCCTGGGGAGCACTCCGAAGGCACTGAAGGCACAGTAGGGGATGCTTGGCTCACGGCTCTCTGGAGTCCTCATGAAGTCCTGTCATTACACCTCTACCCACACAGTAAGGTTAGATGACTATAGATAACGGCAGTCTTATCAGCACAACCAGGGAGCTTCAGCAGAAAAGTGGAGATGCCACCTTTGAACATAAAAAGCTGAGTGCTTCTGAAGGACCTACTGCTCGTATTATGGATTCTTTGCCCTCTTAAACTATGGTATGAGGGGAGAGAAATTGCTGTAGCAGAGAAATATAACATGAAGGCATCCAGTTCAGACTCTCATTTTATACTTAAGATTAAAAAAATGTTCTCATAAGAAACAGGATCATTGTATTTCCTGGACATGGGTACAATTAATGAATGTACACTTATTTCAAAACAAAGCCTGGAGTTTAAGTCACTTGCCAAAATATTAGACTCCCTCCAAAATCAAAGGAGTTCTTTTTAAATAAAACTGAGCGCCCCTGGCAGGGCCTGACAGTCAATGGGCTGATTAAGAAAGGAGGTTCTTTGTAACAACAACACTGTAGAAGAGTCTGTGTAAAAAAACAGGTTAAAGATAACCTTGAATTTTGTGAGAAAGAGTCTAGCAAAACAGAACAAATTAACTGTATTTCTATGAGGATTTTTTTTTCTCCCTTCTTGCAGAAGGAAGAAACTGCAGTCCAGAGTCACACAGCTTACACAATACCCTAAATTCAGAGTATGCCACTTGCCTTCAAAATTGCAGATGGGTCTGGCTGAGTACAATCTTACTCTTCAGCACTGCCCATGAACTGTCATTCGATTAAAAAAAAAAAATTAAAAATATAGACAAGTGGGTGTAATATTCAGGCAGCATGTGCTACATGTACACAGTGGTGAAAGGGAACTCAGCAGTCAATAAGGCACTATTAACATCTATAAAAAACTTTACAACTAAGCTTATAAAAATGCCTTTTCTTACTGCTACAAAAAAAGCAGTGGTGAAACATGTTTTTATACAAAGGTGATTTGCAGCATTTTAAAGCATTGCTAAAGCTCTGGACAAACACTGCATCACTGAAAATGGCTTGTAGCTTTCAGTAAATAAATTAGTGTGTGGATGCAACCAAAAACTGTATGGTAGTACTATGGCAAACAGAGACTGAAGTTACTTGCAAGACTGTAGCCACATTTCTGTGAGAGAGACTGAAACTAAGCTAGGAAATCAAAACAGAGATCTGAAACACACAGAAGTGACAAGATCAATGTGATGTCAGCTACCATACGCAAGAATCAGAGAAT
The DNA here is from genome assembly GCA_013397815.1 of Aleadryas rufinucha. NCBI lineage: Eukaryota > Metazoa > Chordata > Aves > Passeriformes > Aleadryas > Aleadryas rufinucha. The sequence continues at coordinate 110,732 of VZTH01003604.1, read as the reverse complement.
GGAATTTGTACACTGTTATGAAAACAGGAAAGCAATAGTTGAATCTACTTTGATTTAAAATGGACACCATTCATCTGTAGGAACAGGCTATAATGTAGCTTGAAATTTCTCAACTGGAACAGAAGCAAAAGCTTGAATTAAAACTAGAAGAGAACTTCTAAATTTTTTAAGTTTATGTAAATTTTTAAGCCAACTTAAAATCAGGATTGCAACCTAAAGCCATTAAGCCCTGAGGTTAATTCAGTAAATGATACAAATGGAAAGACAACAGAACAGAAATTTTCCAAGAATTAGTACTCTTCTTGCAACAGAAAAATTCTGGCTTTGGTTCTCTTAAAGGAGAACTCTAAAACACTATCATGACTCCATTAATTCTGTACATACTCTCAGCCCTTCTATTTCTATAAAATACATATAAAATGTATACCACGCATATATAAAGCAACCTCAAAACCAGGTAAGTACTGAAAGGATTTCTCCAGTTTTTTGTGAACCCCATGACCCTGCATCTATCTCACACATACTGTAGTTACATTGCTATTGTCATCAAAAATTATGTTGCACCCACTTAACAGTTTTTTACTTAAAAAACACACACATACCCCCTGAAAAAGAACAACTCAGAATACAGAAAGATGTAGGATTACATACCCTCTTTTTGCAAGTTCCTTATGAAGCTTGAAAACACGTACATTTTCCTTTTTGGAATTTATATATTTTTCTTGCTTGTTCTTACTTTCAACATAAAACTGCCATCTATGTTAGAAGATTCTGTAGGTGGTTAAAAGAATTATGTGATTGTGACTTTAGAGATGATTAACCTAAGAATCAAGATGAGATGTGAGGTTTTATTCTGTTTTGTCCTCTCCACCTCAGTCTGCCTTGGTAAGGATTCAACAACTCTGCCACTTTAATTAAAACAGTGGGAGCCTACTAATGCACATCTGACTCACGCAAAACGGAGAATATACCAGACTAGAAATTTTATTTAAAAAATGTAAAGAACTGGATGAGTATCAAAAACATTTCTGAGAGTAGGAGGGGAACATTTCAGAACACCTTCATAACTTCTGTATACATTTCAAAAACAAGGTACAAGTTTATTTCTTTTTATTACATTCTTCTTGGACATACACGGCATGTCCAAGTGAATAATCATTAGGGAGAGAACAGTTATGGCCTTTAGCATAGCACCTGAAATGGCTTCAACAACTTACTGTTCACCATTTCAAAACAGTCTTCACAACAAAGGTCTAATGCAGAAATATTTTCTAGAAAAAAAACCCCACGAAGTTTGCGATTTTTACATACTTTTTATGTAAAGTATATGTATTTTATGTATGTTTATTTAAATTTATGTATTTACATTTTTACATACTGCTGATCACTTCCAAACCAACACATATTAACTTTTTCTTATCTATAGATATGAGACTTTATTCGGGGACCTACGCTGACCAAGATCTTCAAAAATATAGCATGAATTTGAAACACTCAGTACTTTGTGTATTGAGTATATCAATCACTTTGCATATGTGGTTTAACCTATCTTCTACAATTTTAATATAAAACAGCACAACTGTTATTCTATCTGTAGAAGTACAATAATCAACAGTTGCATATTTTTACTTTCAAAAACATTTTTTCTTACCTGAAGAGTTTAAAAATTATCAGTGTCAAGTGTAGTCCATTAATGCTCAGTAAGAAAAAGTCTCTATTTACTTGAGCCATTTACACATTATAACAAATCTTCTCCAAAACAAAACTTATCTTGACAATCCACGTAGCTACTTTGAGTTCTGCTAGCAGAAGAACAGTTACACTGAGCCACATCCAAGTTGCATCTACTTTGTCCATTATCCTACTTCTGGCAGTGGCTCAAAGTGGACATCTTGGGAAGAATACAGGAATGATCAAACAACAGCCAAACACTGGCCCAATCTGCAACAATTTTCTATAGGGGCCAGAGATAAAATCTTTGTATTTATCAGTCTTCAGTGAAGTATTTTTCTATAAACTTGTTCAGTCGCTCCTTGAACTGATAAAAGTTTAACATCCTGTGGCAAGAACTTCTACACACTTAACTGCCCATATCTGAAGAATAATTTCCTTTTTGTTTGTTCAGAAACTGTATGCAAGTTTCCTCTGTGGGAAGAAAGAGGAAAAATATTTTTTATTTACTTTTTTCATTTCACTCACCATTTTATATTTTCCATGTAATTTCTCTCAATCATTTTCTTCTTTCTGAGATGAAAACCATATTTAAGGCATGAAACAGTGTTTATTCACTATTTCGTTTCCTGGCAGTCTCTAACATCCTTCTTACAGTCCTTTTACAGCACTGAGCTGTGACTTCTGTGGACCCAGCATTCCTCAAACACTGATAATAACTGCAACTAGATCCCATCTGTAGATGTAAAAGGTTCTCCCCCCAAGAGCTTCATTTCACATTTCTCACACTTATGCATATTACTTTCCTCTAGTAGCATTTTTTTTCTGAAATTTTTCAGCAATCCCTCAATTTTACTATCCAGACCGTATCAGTATGACTAGTACTAACACTACAAGTGCAGCAAGTCAAACTCTCTACTTCAATTTTTTCACCTGCCTCCTCTCCTGCTAAATCCACCAAGAAGTCCCCAAAGCAAAACCAACTGCCTAACTTTTCTGTCTGACAGGTTAAATGCAGTGAACAGAAGAGCCACAAGTGACACAGCTGAAATATCTTGATAGGGCACAGAATAAACACCACCAGAAGAAGGAATCAACACCTTCCCTTCCTTCCCATTTTTAATGGCAGGAACTAATCTCCCCTTTTCCTTTCCTGGGGCTGAGAGTGGATCTGTGGCTCACTCACACATATGAGGTCAACCTGAACTCAGTGTTGCTATGAAAGAGGCAGTTTGCTCCTCGCTCTCATAGCCACAGGCATACAGCTCTGCCCTCTGCACCAGTTCTAGCACTCCTTTATTCATGTCTTTTGGAAGTTGTTCTAACAAGGTGAAACATAACGGGCAAGTTGCAAAATAAGTGCAAATGCAGGGATAACCTGATGTGGACGACACTGCACAGAGGATTGATAAGTTATGTCAATGGTAATGAGGTCTTGGATTTGCTGTTACTCAGTGTATCTTCTGAGTGATATCTATTAGAATTATCACTTTACAATCTGCACAATTCACTTGCATCCAACTCAATACTTCCAGTGAAAAGGACTTCTGCTTATTTCCAGGCACTTCCTCTGCCTGTGGTTGTATTCATACCACTATGCCACGTAGCTCCCTAATCCAGACAAAAACCTGCTCCCATCCTCTGTGGCAATTTTCAGGCTCAACAAACCTTCATCCAACTGATTACATCAAAAGCACCGGTGCCAGCACTAAAGACAAACAGAAGAAGCAAGCGCTGGGGCTAAGGCAAGACTTTAAATGTAGGCTTAAGCCAACTCTGAAGCTGCAGCCTTGTTGTGTTTTTTCAATATGAAATACCTTCTCTGTGAAATTTTACACAGAACCTTAAGAACTAAGCAGTAACACATACAGTACAAATGGCTTAAAGGGTAAATACACACAGCTCATTACAGACTCAAGAAGAGCAAAACCCAGGTGAGCTGGGTGCTTCACCCCAACATTTCTCCCGCCAATGATACTGAAATAAATACACACATACAAAAATCTTCTCATACTCTTGATGTGTGCAGTATAACCTTGTATTGAAAATCATTAGCATTTTATGTAGATTTCAGCATCTTAACTAAGTCTTACTGACCTGATTAATTCTACATTCTGTACTGTAAATTATGATAAAGAAACACAGCATTTTTGAACAGATGAACAATGATTTGAACAATGTTGAGAGTATATACATGAGTGAATATTTTACAATTATAGGTATAAGTATTTGAGCCAAAACATTTGCTAGAGGTAGAAAGCTCTTACATTTTACTATATTAACAGGGTTCCTTTGCCAGGTGTTGCCTTTCTTCTCAGAGTGAAACTGAATCGTGCAATATTTTTAGTCACTGGTATTTGAAGATCCCTCCTTTTAAACAGCTTCAGAGAGAGCAAATGCCATCACCCTAAGTCACCTTGTCGAAAGCTCAGTGACTTGCAAATATTCTTCTTCTACCTCCATAAAGAGCTATCAACAAGGCAGTCCTGTCTCTTGGGGTTACTAAACCTGAGATCAAATGTCCTTTCATACCAGCATGATCTAGCTATGTACTGTTCTAACTTTAAAGCTTTAACACTTTTCCTGCAACAAAAACATAACACTTCAGACACAGTGAACTTGAAACCATTATTATGGTCTATAACAGCTACTTTCGTATTTCAAACGAGTCTTTGACAGCTCTTAGATTGCAAGCTTCTGACTGACGTACCCAGATGACTGAAATGGGCAAAACCACGTAAGATAATTCTCCACAGTATTTTGGTGGGGTTTTCTCTTACAATTCAGAAAACTTTTCTTAAAAGTGTTACTGCTAAACTAGGGTTAAAATTTAGAAAAATTTTTCATTCCAAGACTGGTCTAAAAAAGCCTTAATATTGATTGCACATGAGAACACCTTTTCTCATTCCACAAAAAACTATTTGTTGCTGTGCATGATACATTCAGGAGGATGTTACACTGTAGGAATTCTAACAGGACTGCCAATGCCTTGCTTTAGCAATATTTTCCTTTTTAGAAATACAGAGGTGATGCATCGCACGTGCCGGACATGTAATCTTTTTACGTCAAAATGTTACATATTTCATTTTTAAATTGCAATGACGACATTGTCAAAACTTTATCAAATAAACAGAATGCCTCAAAAGTCCAACAGTTCCACTGCTGCCAGTAAGAACTGCTGAGACAAGAAATTAAATGCCTTATACCACACAGACTAATTGTTGCTATTGATCTGTGAATTAGAAGATGCTGGATTAATTAATGCTGAAAAGAAATGGTAAAAATGGAAACCATCAAAATGCCAGGATAGCCAGCTATCCTAGACACTTCTGGAGAGAAGTGATAAAATGTTACGCTCACGATGCTCCTATCAGACAATCAGGATCCAGGAAAAAAACCCCATGAAACTCTCAACTTCCATCCCCCCCAAACTGGAAGGAATTGGGTGATAAGGCTCTACAAGACCAAATGAGCCTGTGTTTTGTAGGTGAGCTCTTCTTCCACATCAGCCTTCAAGTAGTGGCTGACTTTGCAATACCTGAGTGGGAACCATATACCCAAGAATATTTCATAGTTTTTCTTCCTGCTGTTTCATTTTAATGTACCTTAAACCCAAAATACCCACGCAGTATGCTAAGGTGAAGATCGCACTATCTAATCATTAAGATGAAAGAAATGTCTGCCTACATACCAGGCAGACATTGAAGGATTACTAAATAACTCAGTTATGTGAAACTATGCATAAACTTTATTAGGCATTTGATTATTCAATATGGTGAAAGACATTTCCATATTCTTACTTAATACAAATGACCTTTCATCTACATCATCACACTCTTTTATGCTACAATTTCTGTTAAATCCTAAAATTTCAATTGCAACATTTTCTTTTAGCTAATGCTTTAATGTTTGCCAACTGCAGCTGTAACGGCAAGGACTACAATAAAAAAAATCCACAAAATAATGGTGAAACGCTAAGGCTGACTTAGAACAGTAACAAAAGAATCCTAGGTGAAGTTTTAAAACCTAAACATGAATGTTATGCTCCCATCCAGCATTCAGGCTCTGGCATTCACCTGATGCTCCAGCAAACTAACTCAGCTCATTGTGGCAGAAAACTTGTCGGGGCAAAGGGGACTTCAGGAAGGCTGGTGCTAGTGAGGAAAGTTGGACCACTCACTTGGGCTGCAAAACACTTAGGCTGCAGTGAGCCCTTCTCACAGACCCATACACAAAAAGTATTTATCCTTTGTAGTTTGGTGGGAAGCATAAGGAATCTGGGTAAGCCTGTCATGTCACCAGCACCAAAATCCTGTTACAGGATTTGCCAGCCGGAAATCCAGCAACTATCCACCGCAAAGACAGCTGGGACAGCGTAAGATATCACCAGCTCTCTAGGTACTTGTTTCTGTGCCAGAAATCAGCCTTCCTATAGGAAAGCAAACAGAAGAGGGAACTAATACTATACCCATAATTCATTAATCATTAATCCCAGTACTACCAGATACTGATTCCCTAATAAGCCTACATAGATCCAAGGAGGGCAGCAGCATTAACTAAGCAATCCTCACACTCGCAAGGTCGGCTCGGGTCAGGTGTGCACACACACACACAGAGCACCTGCCAAAAGCTTCAGAACAACTGCTGTTTCCTGCTCTAACACCAAAAAATTCCAAGAAAGCACAAGCCTCATCAAAAGGTAAATCAAAGTATGTTAAACCCAGTAAAGAATCATCACAACCATGCCTTAGTTCCTTGCTGATCCATAACTGCATAACACAACATGGAGAAGTAAAAATGAAAGTAAAAATGGTCACAAAGAATGATCAAAATGGCTTAGAAGTTAAAGCAGTACAAATACAACAGCGGTTGATAACCAAACATAGGCCTTTTGCTTTGACTGTCACAGGCTGGCATCATTTCAGCCACAGCCCAATCAGATCCTGAGGGACAGCAATGACTTTTGGTGCTCTGCTTAAAACCCTAAGGACTATCCAAATAAATACAGTTATTGATGAGTCCTGGATGGAGATAGATCAAGCTTTCCTCAGGCAAGGATGTTCTAATCATCAGCCTGACGATTAGAAACAAGAGTATTATATGTAAATAGGTACTTTCAATTAATGTAGGCATAAATTAATGCTGCTCATTGAAACCAGAGTTTGGCCACCCTCAGTCAGTATCTGTTTCTTTTAGCTAATGCTTTAATGTTTGTAAAACTGCAAGTGTAACAACAGTGGGAACAAGATAAGGAGTCACTAAAACAATGCTGAGATGTTAGGACTGACTTAAAACAAGTGCAAGAGAAGACCAGGTGAATTTTTAAATTTTGTTTAAAAAAAAGCAAGAGATACTAAACTAAGTTAAACACATAACAAAAATTTAAAGATACATTTCATTTACATGTGCCTTTATATTTAAGTTTCAAACAATTTCTCAAAACTGAAATACCATTCCTTCTAAAAAAACCAAAAACTGGGGGGAAAAAATCCTTCTCTTCAGACAATATACATACCATGTCTCTCCATACTTGTTTGGAAGAAACACATATGCATCTTTCATACTAAGAATCCCAGTCTTTAAGAAAAATCAAATCACTTGAAAGAAAAGTTCTAAATAGACAAATCACAGTCATACAATTGAAGACATGCTAGCATCTCCTGTGAATAAGACACTCCCTTTGTGTTTATATTGTTAATGAACCTAATTACACCACACACCATCATCATAATCTTAATTATGTTTATGGATTTCAGCTCAACAAGAGCCTGGATTGTCCTGAAGTATGCAGATACAAACACTTGCAATTGACTAAAACTTAAAAGAAAAAAAAAGCACTGCACAGTATGACCTATGCAAAACACAACAGATTTTGGAAAAATTACACTAGTCATGTCAGCAACATTGGAACAGTAATTAGTAATATCTAGACATATTTGCCAAATTTAACTAGCAGGAAGCTCATAAAACTAAGAAAACCATACTGCCAAATGAAATACATATTGCAACACTATAATGACTCATGCAAAGCATTTGACACTGTCCCACGCAATATCCTTGTCTTTAAACTAAAGGGACATGAATTTGACAGATGGATCACTTGTGGATAAGGAACTGGCTGGATGGATGCACTCAAGAGTTGTGATCAACAGCTCAATATCCAAGAGGAGAGCAGTGAGGGCTGGGGTTCCTCAGGGGTCGGTCTGGGACTGGTGCTGTTTAACACCTTTGTCAGTGACAGGGATCCAGCACACCCTCGGCTCGTTTGCCAACAACACCGAGCTGTGTGGTGCTGTCACGCTGGAGGGAAGGGATCCTGAGGGACCTTAACAGGTTTGAGAGGTGGGTCTGTGAGAGCCTCATGAAGTTCAACACAGCGAGTGCAAAGTGCTGCACCTGTGAAGTACAATCTCAAGGCAATCTGAAGCACAAACATAGGCTAGGTGGAGAACGGATTGAGAGGAGCCCTGAAGAGAAGGATTTGGAGGTGCTGGTGAATGAGAAGCTTGACACAATTCAGCAGTGCATGCCAGCAGCTCAGAAAGCCTACTGTGTCCTGCACTGCATCCAAAGCAGCACGACCAGCAAGTCAAGGTGATTCTCCCCCTCTACTCCACTACTCTACTCCTATTTGGGAGTACTGTGTCCAGATCTGGGGCCTCCAACGTAAGAAGGATATGGATCTGCTGGAAGGAGTCCAGAGTAGGCCACCAGGATGATCAGAGGGCTGGAAGAGCCCCTCGGCTATGAAGACAGGCTGAGAAGAGTTGTTGTTCAGCCTGGAGAAGAGAAGGCTCTGGCAACACCTTAGAGCACCTTCCAGTACCTAAAGGGAGCTACAGGAAGACTTTTTACAAGGATATGTAGTGACAGGACAAGGGGGAATGGCTTCAAACTGAAAGAGGGCAGATTTAGATTCAAAAGAATAAATTCTTTACTGTGAGTGTGCTGAAGCACTGGAACAGGTTCCCCAGAGAAGCTGTGGCTGCCCCATCCCTGGAAGCGTTCAAGGCCAGGCTGGATGGAGCTTTGAGCAACCTGGTCTCAAGTGGAAGGTGTCCCTGCCCGTGGTAGAGGAGTTGCAGTTAGATGGTCTTGAAGGCCCCTCCCAACCAAAAGCATTTTATGATTCCATGAGACATTACTGTCCCTTATATTTCATTTTTTTTTCCTTTGTAAAATAAATAGTGCATTTCATGGCTCCTATTAATTTGCATTTTGAAGTCAAATCAACATACAAAATAAGATGACTTATAAAGTCTCAACTTTACATCTTCCTATCCAGTTAGTGATTCACTCCCAACGAATCACCTCCACTGACATTTTGCTGCTATCACCCACACCACTAAAAAACAGCAATTTAAATCCCCCAACCTGGCACAAGGAAACCAGTCTGTATTTCACCAAAGTTTTAATAATTTCTGCTACGTTCCATGAAATAACATTCTAATTAAAAGCAGACTTTTGCATTGCTATGGAATTATAGGACTGAATGCTAACAGCAGCAACAAACATGCCAAAATATAATTAGAAAGAAACTTGAAAACTCCCAGTCTTCCCTTGTATTTTAAATTACAAAACTCTGATTTTCAGCTCTGGAGGACTTGATTAAAAAAGAATTAAATTACTTGGGAACAAAAGATAAAATTAGATGTATCACGCTCATGGCGTTGGGACAAAAGGTTAACTATGCTCTTCACCAATTCCACCTATAAAATACTGTGTAAATAAATAGTAGCTGCCTGTAATGCCTTATATTCGCTGCACTTCACAAAATCATAGAATCACAGAATTGTTTGGGTTGGAAGGGACATTAAAGCTCATCCAGTTCAAGTTCCCTGCCACAGGCAGGGACATCTTTGACTGGGTGGGGTTGCTCTGCACCCTGTCCAGCCTGGCCTTGAACACCTCCAGAGAAGGGCCACGAGGATGGTGAAGGGTCTGGAGGGAAAGCCACATGAGGAGAGGCTGAGGTCACATGGTTTGTTCAGCCTGGAGGAGACTGAGGGGAGAACCCATTGCAGTCTTCAACATCCTCATGAGGGGAAACAGAGGGGCAGGTACCCATCTCTTCCTCTTGTGACCAGTGACAGGACTAGAGGGAATGGCCTGAAGTTGTGCTGGGGGAGGTTTAGGCTGGCTATCAGGAAAGGTTCTTCACCCAGAGGGTGGTCAGGCACTGGAACAGGCTCTCCAGGGAAGTGGTTACAGTCCAAGCCTGACAGATTTCAAAAAGTCTTGGACCAGTATTCTCAGGCACATGGTGTGACTCTTGGGGTGTCCTGTGCAGGTCCAGAAGTTGGACTCGACAATCCTGATGCACCCCTTCCAACTCAGCATTTTCTAAGATTCTATGATAATACATTCCTCCTCCAATCAATTAAACTACTCACAAGAATTCATTTACGTGTGGCAGTATGCACAATATAAATCACTGAGGATTACATTTCAATAAAATTAGCTGTAGCCCACTAATTATTATAATGTGCCTATCCTAACAAAAATGCAGTGCTATGTACTTTACAAGTAAATCCTTGTGCACCAGTATCTAAAGCATCTCTAAGCACGGAAAGGAAAAGAAGGTTATCAGGAGGAAACAACATGGATTCACCAAGAGGAAATCATGTGTGACCAATCTGATACCCTCCTACGATGGCATGCCTGGCTTGGGTTGATGAGGACAGAGCACTGGATGTTGTCTACCTTGACTTCTGCAAGGCTTTTGACACTCAAATCTCACAACATCCTCATAGGAAAGCTCTGGAGGGGGTGAGTTAGATGAGGGGACAGTGAGGTGGACCAAGAACTGGCTGAATGGCAGAGAGTTCTAACAGAGTATATACTTCAGCATATACTTTGACCACTTTTTTGCTGTATCACAACTCATTCTATTATGTCTCTTGTGAGCTCTGGCCATTACAAGCTGATAACTGAGTTATCAAACTTTATACATATACACAGAAGTGTTTTCACATCTCTGACTTTCACTTCATATATTCCACAACTCTTTCAAAGCATCAATACTTTAAAATAAGTGTTCAAATAACTAGCACAAAATTAAAGATATGAGATAATGAAACAAACTGATGACAGAAGACTGTGACCAGATCAAAAGGAGTGACTCGACAAAAGGAGTGACAAGAAGAATGAAGACTGGAGTGGGAGGTAAAGGGAAAACTCTAAGATAAATCTCCCACTGTATTATTTCCATGTAGAAGTCCACTGCAATTCAGTCTCAGATTACTTTTTGCAGGCAACCATACATGTGAAGTACTAGTTGTGAACAAAACAACAAGGTCTTAGAAGTAGTTTAGAGAACCAAGAAGCTGTTAGTCTCAGAAGCTTTCAGGACTTACGGAAGATAGGTTTGTTTTGGCTCCAGCTGATTCATACAGGTTTAGCTCAATGGAGCAGGGTTGATGAAGCACCAGAAGAAAACCTAGTGAAGCCTTCTAGAGAAGAAAAGCAATCATTTAGAAAGGGGAAAAAAAGCTACAACCAAAACCCAGGATGGACTTAAATCCAAACACTCTTGTCCCAAAGAAATCCAGTGGAAACCTGACAGAAGTCTTGAAAGACATATCTTAAAGCAACTCACACCTGTCCATGGGAAAGATCTGACAAGAACTATTTGCAGTAAAGGGCAGGAGTCCTCAGATGCCATACAGCATGACCTGGCAACAAACTGCAGTGCACAGAAAGTTAATAAAGGTATTATAGTGCACATAAAGACGTTTTTTAAAGCTGTACTTTAGGTATAGCATTTTTGTCCTACAAATTTTATGTCTAAGATTGAGCTACTCTCTAAGCATTCAGTATTTGGCTGCAGTCAAGGCTGAGAGTTGGGTTGAATACCCTCCTTTCAGTCTCAGTAAAAAAGGAACATTAGGTCTTTTACACAACAGCTGAAAAAGCAGGAAAAAAAACAAACAGCAAAAAAATGCTGTGCCTGTGATTCCAGGAGAGAGTTGCGTGGGGTTTTTTGGGTGTTGTTTTTTGAATTTTAAGGGATTTTTTTAACTACAGTACTTGCTAGACAGGCAGATTTGAAAACATCAGCAAAATAGCTGCTTGTTGCACTTTGTTTCTACTCTGCTGAAGCAAATGAGCTCTGTTTACATGTTTTGTGTAAATAAACAGCACTGCACATACAAACACAAACTCACAACCTTCAAATCATACAATCTATTTCTCTTCCTGAGAAGAACAACTTGGCAAAGCCTCAAGTATTCTCCCTCCTGGGCTCTGAGAGTAGAAATAATACATGCCAGGTTTTCTGAATACCGATGTCAGATAGCCAGATATTGACTAACACACATTGTGGCTCCATGTCTTTTGCCTGCTCAACTACCTCGCAAAGGAATTGAGTAGTATCTCGATGCCTGCAGCTCAGATTAACAACTGGCCTTCCAGTCTACCATGGACACATAGCCTTGTTCAGAATGGGAGTAGTATGATTCTTTTTGCCTTTTTTAAACTGGCCTTTTTTGACCACTATTATCAGACACCTCTTTTCTGGACCAGAACACAGAGAAGTAGAATGTGAGACGGTTTATGCTCCAGAGCTGTTTACTATTATTACGCATCCCTGTGCTGTGCTACCTCAAATGGATTTTGTAACAAGAACAGATAGCAGTTCATCATTGGTCAGTAGCACTCACTACTTGGTTTTGGTCATGCCTGAGCTTTGCCTTCATGAGATGTATGAACCTGACACATCCAGCAGTATAAGTCCAAAGCACAGAGGATGTATCCACACATGGTAAAAATATACATCACTCTTCCTTTCCAGAAATATAGGCCTAAAAACTGAATAGGAGTTATGTAGTCTGTAAAAGCAAACTTCCAGGAGACTAAGTAGTAGTGGCAAAACATCTGTGCCTTTCATATCCTCAGCTAATTTCAATCTTTTGGATGCTCATATCAGATGGCCAAAAATCCAAACAGACTTAGATCCAGTTTTGACAGGTGCTACTAGGCCCCTGGGAGACCAGTGTTAGATTATCTGATTAAAAGCTAATCATAATAGAAACAGATCCAGCAAGGATCAGAAGCAAAACAATAGGTCAATCCTAACAACCTCAACAGTGAAAATGGAGCATGTGAATCAGCTACTCCTACGACTGTCAATTAGACCTTATTCCCCCAGTGTAAAACCTACCAAGATGAGTCAAAGAAGAAACTCTTCCCAAAAAACACCTTGAAAACTAAAGGTTATTGCCTTAAGGGGTATGGGACTTATTATGGAATGCAGGGAGGAAGAACATTTTGGGATTGTGTAAAACTTACCACACTACTGTGAAAATAAGTAGGACGCTACAAAATGTTTAGGGGAAGGCATTAGATGTGGAGAAAGACTGGTATAGAAGTGGGTAAGGGAGAAATAAGTAAGGGAAAACAGTAAGGAAAAAGGATAAATGGGGCAGGTCCAGTACATATGCCCTTGATCATGACAGTCCATCCTATATTGACACTAAACCCTATACCTGTCTTCTTTGTGAATGCACTTTCTATTTTGAGTGTCTGTGTGAACTCAAGCCAATTTCCAGTCAGACTGGCCCGCAAGTAAATAAGGTCCAAGTGCCAGCAACTGGAGTGAGAACATGAATCTTGGGGGCTCCTGGGTTTAGGGGCCAGAAACTGCACAGACCATTTAGAACTGGCTGGGGAAGCACAGAGAGCTTGTGAGTTTCTGCAAAAATTCCACTAGTGGACTTCCATTATAAGGAGCAGGAAAGGAGGAAAAGGACGGGGCTGTCCGCGCAGTTTTTGCTTCAATGCTCTGTGTGTGTGTGTGTGTTGATGTGGGTGCCAATAAAGGCCCTGGTATGAGTTTCTGCTGCCCTGCCTGCGTGTGCATTTTCTGTACGTGAGCGTGTGCATGCACACACACCTGTGGGGAATACACGCTCCCCGCTGGCTGGCCCTGGGGACACAGCAGTCCTGCACCTACTCAGCTACGACAGGAGATATTGCCCCTGGGACACAGAGCCCTCCATGCCTGGCTACCTCTAACAGCTGGCATGGCTAAAAGGACACATACCTTTAGCAAGTTTCTTAGCAAAGCTATCAGTAACACTTTGAAGGTGAAGTGTCTACATCTGCCTTAGATTTGAGTTTGGGGTAGTCTTTAAGACTTTTAGTTGCAGACTGCTTAAGCTCTCCTGGAGTCTATTGGAACACACTCCATGCAGTTTTGCTAAGGCATTTTTTAAAGCACCGAGTATTTAAATGATAGTAAAAAAATGTATTGGTATTCTCGGACATCGTTCAGCTTCAACTGGATGACTTCTGGTTCTTTTAATAGCCCTTGAAATGCCTATGTGCTAAACACATTTGAAAAGAATCTTGACCAGTTCTTTCCTGTATGTTTTCTTTTCAAGCCAGGATTCATTTAACAAAAAAGTAACATAAATAAAGCAAACATACAAGTGAAACAAAGTAGATATAAATTAAACTACAGGAACATATTTATTAGGATTGCCTTGGAGAAACCTGTGAAGAGATTTCCATAAAGAACACCACCACTTTTAAATATTAATGGTCTGCACAAAAAACCCATGCATTCAATGGCAACATACTACAGTTGGAGTGCACAAGGAACAGGGTCTAAGCTAATTCATCATGTCATTAATCCATTCACAAATATCAAGAGTTCTTCAGAGAAAGAGGCAGAGGTTTTCCTTGATCACCAATAATTTAAGTTCATTCTTTTACTTCTGTTGTGGAACAGAACCATTCTGAGGATGGCTGTATCTATTTTTATTTGGCTTTCTAGACTAATACTCTGAAAACATTGATTACCTGGAAAGGAGCCAAGTGAGATTTCTAACTAAGTCCATGAAGACTGTCTGTACCCTTATTTATAACAGAATGAAAGGTTTTAATTGATAAAAATACACTTCAGAATCATTATGGTTGATGATCTTTTTCATACCTTAGGGAAGTCTTGGTCCAAAGCTGTATTAGTCTTCTCGGAAGCTGCCACTTCTCACAGCTAAGACACCAAGCAGCAGTGGAAATTCCTGATTCTTGTCACATACGCAACAGGAGCTGTCAGAAAGGCTTTACACTGTCATACTGGGGATGACAAAGCACCACTCAGAGGAAACCACCACACGTGGTCTCCTAAGAGTAAGGTAATCCTTTTATAGAAGGATTCATAAAGAGCAGGGCTAATTCCAAACATCTTCCATTCTAGTTCATGGCATGAAATAAACAAAGGTGGATACGTGTCTGGTATGTGGGCATAGCTGGAACTGAATGCTTCTGTGGACAGTGGCTGCAGCAGCTGAAGACAACAATGAGAATCTGTAGATCCTGATGCTGGACATGGAATAACAGAAGAGCTGTCCACTGAAACCCACAGAAATTTCAAACCACCTTTCCATTGCCACAAAAAAAAAAAAAAAAAAAAAAAAAAAAAAAAAAAAAAAAAAAACACCAAAAAAAAAACAACACACAAACCACCATTGCTGGATATTCTGACACAGCAGTTGCAAGAGAAAAAAATACTGTCTCTTTCTAGTAGTATTAATGACAAAAACAATTCTCGCAGTTTCTGCCAGAACTACTACAAGTTAAGCTTTGACAATGCAGGACGGAAATGTAGTTTAATAGGACTTTCTGTTGCAATAATATGACCTTCTTTGCCCCCAGAAAAGATACACACTATCGCCATGCACAGTTGTACTGAGCAACAGAAGTAAGGATGAGTCCTTGCCTTCTTAGAAAGGCTGTGACCATTTCAGTAATTTGTGGCATAGGAAGTTGCATCATGAAAATAACGCACTGAATTCTTAAAAGGTTTCATGTTACTCCAATGACATTTTACCAAATAAGAAGTAGGTTCAAGAAATTCTCCTTTCCATGGAATTAGGCTGCTCCAAGTTTGAGGGGAAAAAAGTCTGGAAGACTAACCAGCCCAACACTAAAATACAAATGTTTCACAACCTCTCAAGAGAAGAAAATACAGTATTTTACTAAATGAAGGTATCAGCAATTTATGGCCATTTGTTATATTAGCAGATATAAAGATAAAATTAGGACACTTTTATTAATACAGAGAAGTTATTTAAAGTGCCTTCATTAAACACAGTGGTCAAAACTTCATACAAATAGAACATCTACATGGGATGTGGTACTGGTTTCATACATTGTCCAGTCAGGAAAGAGAAGCAATCAACCAGCCTGACTGACCTAAAGCTATAACCAGACAAGAAAAGCTGTGTGGATAAACTTGGTGAAGAACACAGGCAGAACTTGGAGCTGCACACATTTCTTTTGTAACTGAAGCTTTAAAGAATAAAAAAAAAAGAAAGAGAGTGAAGCAGGAAAAAAAGGATATTGCAGATCACTATCCATCTAGTCACAAATATCAGCATGAGTTTGGCAGACATCCTAGATGAGATAAATTTCAGATCTGTTTTTAAGGTAATAGTGACTGTTTAGATTTTGTCAGAGTTTACCCCATAGTAAAGGCGAGTTTTGAAGAAAATACAGAAGCACCTAAGGCAGACACTGGGTCAGGAGTATAAAATTCCTGAAGACAGAACTAATAAAAGACCTTCTGATCACAACACCCTTTGGACAGAAAAGGTATTTTTCAGTCCACTGGAAAGTTCAGATGTCCTCCAAACTGTATAGTAGGATTCTCATCAAGTCAAAAGCTGAGAGATATCACAATTTCCTAATAGTATTCTTATAAGACAAAATATGCAACAAAATGGACTGCTTAAATTTGCATACATTTGCTTAATCTGTTGCTAGCATCCCTGGGTAACTACATCAATTCCGGATCAATGAAAATACATGTATCACAACATACTGAATTCACTGAACAACATGAATGTCTAAACATTTTATTATTGATTTGTAAGTATAAAATATGAATATGCACACTACAGCAACAACAGAAATGCAAACACTGGGCATAGGTACACATTGTTTTATGCAATCTATCAAGTAACATTCCTTCACCATCCACCTAGGGGCTGGAGTGCACATTTCAGTGAAGGCATTACTAAGACAGTGATTAGGCAAAAAGTTTAAAGTCAAGAAACAGAGTAAATCTGTAATACAAAAGGCTTTGCTTAAAATTATCCATTACTTTTTCCTGGACATTTTACCCTGGCATAGAACTGCAATACCTTTGAAAGCATATTGTGCAAGTCACAGTTTTCAAATTTTTTATGTGCCTTTTTTTTTAGCCATTAAATAACTGTATTCAAACCAGCACTGGATTGCTTGAGTTAGTTTCCAGTGAATAGTTCTCACACAGGAAAACCTTGGACAACCCCCCAGAACTTTCAATCTCTCCCTTTCACAAAGTTCTCTCATTTTAGTTCCAACAGGAAGTGACAAAATCTGAGATTTTAGTTTTTAGATGGTATATTAGAAATTTCCGTGTAATAAATACCTCACAAATACCTGCATGATGAAAAGGTCTTAATTTTTTTTTAAATGATTAAAGAAAAAAATTAAGTAGTGCACAGGCCACCTGAGTAGTAGGGATGCCAATGATATACTTCACTTGTTATTAAATATCAAAGTATGTAATTTTTTTACCTATAGCATGAAATTCCAGACAGACACAGAAATAAACCAAGTCTATCCCTGAAAACCAAAATATACTTCAAATTCTCAATCTTTTCAAAGCCTACTGATAAACTGATAGAGGCACTATCAGCTCCAAAAAAGAGTACAGTGTCCCCTAAAAATATCACCTCAAGTGAAAAACTTGCTCCAAAAGTGGCTGCTTCTATATAGGCTATTTCCATTTTTTTCCTACACAAGGACAATGGCATGTTGCAACATTCCTTGCCTCTACATCCCTTTCATACTTCACTTAAAAGCCTTGCACACTAAAACAAGTGAGACTGGGAAACCTTTAATAGGAAAGCCACACAAAATTTAAGATTTACTTTGGTCCAGGACTGGTAATCTAAAATGAAGCACCTAGTCTAAGAGAGCTATACAGGTACACTGTCACCCAACAGAACTGGTGGTGGAATCAAGTGCTTCCCTGGACAAACAGCTTAGGGCCCACACTGAGACAGGATGATTTTCTTTCTACTTCTGAGATAAAATACAACAAATAGAATTAGCTTGTAATTTTGGAGAAAAAAAGGGGGAAAAATACATACTGCTCACTGGTGTCATATATTAAACAAAACAGAGAAGTTGTAGTTGTATGACTACTAAAAATAGATTTGAACTGTCCTGAAACAGAAGCTGTGCAATATTTCTTTTATCCTATATAAAAAGAACAACTAAAGTAGGAAGAGAGCTGAAGAAAATACGGTATTTTGAAAATGTGTTTAGAAGTTACTGGAACTGATGAAATAGTTGCATTATTCTGACAACTATTTTTTCTTTCAATGTTAGTTACATAAATAATAGAATCGTTCTCTTATAATGCCCTATTATCTAATAATTATTCCAAACCATTTATCTGACACACAGCAGTATCAGTTTATACTCCATGTTGTTAGCTGATGATTCTACTTTTAAACATTATTTCTATACTTATTACAAGTTACACTTCTACCTTAGAAGTAGCGCATCCACAATTAAATTTTAAAAAGAGAAACACACACACACAGACAAAAACAGAACAAAAAAAATCCCTGATGTTCTGAAACCTGAAGGAACCTTTCAACAACATAACTTGTTTCACAATGCCTCCTCTTACAACTAACATTAAGTCTCTAAGAAAAGGAAGCAGACAGTACTCAGTCTCCATCTTTTTTCTTCCTTCTCATTATTTTAGATTTCTTCCTCCTTCCCTTTATCCCTGACTGCCTCCTCAGCACAACCTGATGAAGAGACCATGTAAAAGCAGTGAGAAATACATTCATCTGCTCATCAAAGATAAATTACAAAGACAGACAGGTATACATAGCCCAAGGCTCAAAAAAAACCCAACAAAAAGCCAAACTAAAACCACCAGTATTCCTTAAACCTTGCCTGCACCACCTGACCCCAAATACTTCTACACATTAACACAAACTTGTCATTTGAAAGTATCTTCCCTTTACTGTTATTTATAAAACCCCTCAAAATCATGAAAATTGAATTACATACACACCACCTACCTACTTTAAGACCGTTCACAAGTGGTTGCTATTAATTTTTTTTAAAAAATACTGAAGCAGGAACTCATTTCAAAGAAACATGCATATGCAGTCTTTGCAGAAAGAGGGAAAAAGAGCGAGTCAAACACTTCAGACTGATCAGCCTTGCTAATAACCTTTATCAGAAAATGCTCCATGGTCAAACTGCATTGCTGACACAAATTTAGAATCCAAAATCTGAGCTAAAGAAATTACAAGTTCTTTGTCCTAAAATGTGAAAAAGAAAACTACTAAATATACTAGGTTTGAAGTTTTAAGAGTATCAAGTGATTCAGGTGAAAGAATTAACTGTTCTCAAAAAGAAACAGAAACTTGCCAAGAGTTCCACACAGCCACTAAAAAAGCAAAATCTGTGCAGCTCAAAGGGTTCACTATACTGTAGATGAGAAGAGTGCCTAACTCGTACAACAGAAATGAAAGTATTTTGGCTTTCCTGAAGGGCTCCTGAAAGACCATCCCTCCTCCATCTGGGTGCTGCTACTTGCTTCCTCATGACATTTGCAAGACTTGGACCAGTAACTTCATGCAGCCTCCAGGGAAACACAAAGAATACAGGGGTACATGGTAGTTTAATTACTACTTATTAGATAACGAAACCAGGTGAGCATCACATCATTAGCACACTGCAGGAAAACATATCCACGGTCTCCTTAAGGCTCAGACATCCAAACAAATCAATCCAGCGACACCAGCTGCAGCGGGCTACCTGATCCACCGCCCAGTCCATGTGCACACACGCATCCACAGTTACCTGGGTTACCTTATCAACAAGGAACCAGGACTTTGGCCCAGGGCAGCATTAACTACTTGGAAATTCAGGATACAGAGATGCTGTCTGATTGTCTGCTAATGAAATATCCCATAGCACGCCAAAACACATGTATCTTAATCTTATCACCTCACTTCTGCAACTTCAGTTTTTCTAGGGAGAAGGTAAGGGGAAAGGAAGGATCAATTTATGAAAAATGTCTCAGGTTTTTATTAATTTACTTTTCAAGGCTGCCAGTGTCTTTAAACATCTCAGAGGTTCCTGAACAAAAAGGTTAATCTTTCTTCCTAATGTCTCCTAAAAGGATCTTAAAATCATAACAAACAACTATCCTAAGAGAACGCTGCAGGATTTCTAAAATGCTGAGCCTCCATAACAGCCAAACCATCCATTATATTCCAGCTTTCTTCTCATCAGTAAGACGTGACAGCATGCTGAACTTGCCAAATGAGCAGGAAAACCTACAAACACTAAACTGTCTTGTAAAAACAAAGACCAGCCAGAGAAGGAGGCAAGTAATGGGCTTCTCTCTCATTCCTTCTCTATGCCCATTTCATCAGTCTCTGTAAATGCATAGAGCACCTCCTCTCCCCTCCCCTCTGGCTATGCAAGCACTGTCTAGCAGCCTCTGCTAGCGTGGAAAACAAGAAACAAGCCATGGACTCTTTCAGATCTTCCACACAGCATTCCCACATGGAGAATTCAAGCTTCGCAAAAAGTCCAACCACTAGGAGCAAGGACAAAAACCAGCAACAAATAAATATGCAAGAATTAATTCCCTTTCTGTGTTTTTCAAGAACATGCATATTCTTATGTCTGTATGACATAAAAACACATTGCAATTTTTCTACAGAGCAGATTAGGCCACTTTAACAGTTCAGATACTCAATATTATAATTATTTCTTTTTTAAAAGTCTTATATATTAATTTTCAAAGAGCCTTGAAAGGAACTGACAGCTAATAGGATAGACAGCACTGTTTCATAACAGCTTGCAAAAAAATTCAGTCTATTTTTAGATAGGTGAAAAGAATGTGGTTATTTAAAAAAAAAAAAAACCTCCTATAAAATATAAAGACATTTTTATTTATAACTGACCATGCAGATGATATGTCAAATCAATCTCCAGATGAACAGTACCACACATTTAAATCCTCAAAAGAAATCTGTGTCCATACACAACAACCACATTTTAATCTTTATTGCATGATAACGCATCATGCTGTTAAAAAAATCTTACATTTTAACGAATGACATTCAAATGAATCTCAGACAAACATCTTTTTCTAATTGTGTGTTGTGATCCTTTAAAGGACCTCTTCATCTAGGACTACCATTAGTTCAACTATGAGCATGTTCTGCTCAAAACCAGACTGATCAGATGTCGGGTGCTGCATAACACTCATTTTGATAAAATAAATATCTGTGTTATATACCAAATTCCCACACAGCAATGTCAACAAAAGTCTTTCCAAAAATCGAGTTAACACCTGTTTCCTTTACTATTTTCACTCCATCATCCTCCCTGTTACCACCACCATTTTATGAGTCTTGTATTTAAAAATTTTAGGCATAAGAGTGGGATAAAGGTTAGCAAATAAACATTTGCATTTTCTCTCCTCATTCTTCATTTTGAACAAGTAAATACTAAAATTTCTCTCAAAGCTCTTCTTATATTTCTCCATTTTGGAAAAGAGACTTAACATCCCATTCCCCCCCACCATTTTCTCTCTCTCTCATTGCTGATATTTTGTTATAACTACAGCTGGTGAAAGGCAATGCAGTTTGCTTCCACGTATCTTACATAAACATACTTATAAATCAAATTAAATTGCTCATTTTGGTTTTTCAAACCACCCATGCCACACAGCACTCGTTCATTTTGAAAGATGTCTTTTAGCCTGGTTCCTTAAGATAGTATTCACTGCCTTATCTTGTCTCTCTATGCTGAGCCATTCAATAAAATAAACTTTAGATCATCATTTCAGCCTAACACAGTTTGAGAACTTAAAATTAATAGTATTCTTTTTTTGCCAACGTCCAATATTAAAATGATGAAACAGAACATTCAGAGGGTCTTTTGCATACAGCCAAAATGTTTACTGTAAATAATGGGGGGGGAAATGGTATTATGTTTCTCTAGACTGAAGCAGTTTCAAAAATTAAAATGCCCTAAAATTCAGTTGTGAGCAAAACAGAAGTGAGCAGGGCTGGTTTATTTGAAATCAACAAAATAATCACCAGGAGGCTATTTCACGTCAGAAGACTTAAATGTACATTTCGTTCTTTTAAGTATTTCTTTAAAAACGAAACAGCTACTTGAAATAGCACTAATCTGATTGACAGATAAAATAATTGCTTTAAAAACACTTCTGAGTCATTTTGTCCTTACCTGCAGGCATGAACCATTACTGCATGCAGCGACTGCTCCATTTCCTAGCACAGACTTGAACAGGGATCACATCTATCTTACAGAATGTGACTAATAGGGGGATTTGCGATTCCTGAGCTACTTTCCAAAGGACACTCCCTTTTCCACATAACAGGGCATGAAACGCTTCGCCAAGTTCTATTTCCTACCCATGTGAAGCGGCAGGAGCGGGGGAGCGCGGCAGAACGGCGGGGTCTCTGCGATGCCGCTCGCGTGACAGGCGCGGGCGCGGGGTCTGCACCAGCCAGCCCAGCCCGCCCCGCCGCGATCCGCATGCTGCAGCCCGCCGGGCTCCGGGG